>PVKM010012681.1:14978-31474 GCA_004027735.1 Carollia perspicillata | reverse complement strand
GTTGCTCATAGCAACACTTTATCTGATATATCTCCCCAGGCAAGGGAAACAAAAGAAAAAAACAAAATGGGACTATATCAAACTAAAAAGTTTTTGCACAGCAAGGGATACCATCAACAAAATAAAAAGATGACCCACAGAATGGGAAAACACATTTGCCAATACATCTGATAAGGGATTAATATCCAAAGTTTATAAAGAACTTACAAAATACAACACCAAAAACACATACAATCCAATTAAAAAATGGGCAAAGGACCTGAACAGACACTTCTGCAAAGAGGACCTACAGGTGGTCAATAGACATATGAAAATATGCTCAGTGTCACTAATCGTAAGAGAAATGCAAATTAAAACTGCACTGAGATATCAGCCTCACACCTGCCAGAATGTCTATCATCAATAAATCAACAAACAAGTGCTGGCGAGGATGTGGAGAAGGGGAATCCTTCTGCACTGTTGGTGAGGATGCAGATTCATGTAGCCACTGTGGAAAGCAGTGTGGAAATACCTCAAAAAAATAAAAATGGATCTGCCTTTTGACCAGCCACCCCACTTCTGGGAATATATCCAAAAAAACCCAAAACACTAATTTGAAAGAATGTAAACACCCCTATGTTCATTTCAGCATTATTTACAACCACCAAGATATGGAAGCAGCCCAAGTGTCCATCAGTGGATGAGTGGATAAAACAACTATGGGACATTTACACAATGAAATACTATCTGGCTTTAGAAAAGAAGAAAGTTTTACCCTTTGCAACAGTACGGATGGACCTGGAGAACATTATGCTAAGTGAAATAAGCTACTCAGAGATGACAAATACCATATGATTTCACTTATATGTGGAATCTAATGAACAAACTGAACCGAAAATAAAAACAGAGACAGTCTCATAGATAGACAGCAGGATGACAGCTAGTGGAGGTGGGGGAGGTTAGGGGGTGGAATGATTGAGCAAAAAGGAAAAAGGACTCATGGATATGGACAACAGTGTGGTGACTGCAGGGAAAATGGAGGTATAAGAGGTATAAATGGTAATGGAAAGAATACAACAAAAAAAATTTTAAGAAATAAAAAGAAGTTAGTGGATTCTATTTCATGTATTTGGGAGAATTTAGACCTGGCCTCACAACTTCAGTAAATGTCCTAGTTACAGCTAACTTTTAGGGCTGTCTCTTAAATGTGGTGTTTTCCTTCTCGTGGTCATACTCCTTCTTCTTTCTCCAGCCCTTCTAGTCCAGAAATCATCCATGATATTTTTAGTATAAAAATACACAAAAATATTTGACTTCTTTTATTTTTTTAGATCAGATGTAAAAAGTTCCAAAAGTCCCAGACTCACTCACTCTCCCCACTCATTCAAGAAAAAGTTTTTGAGAACCTGCCAGGTATGTGAGGCAGATGGATGAAAAGATGTCACCATCTTCTCTCATAAACTAATAAACCAGTGGGGAAAACAAATAGGTAAGTCATCACTTATTTTGTGATTACTACAAAATCCTCTGCTTAAAAAAATAATTGGAGTCAGTATAAGATTACAATTTTATACTAGTAAGAAAATTGATGGTAGGGAAAAATAAGTGTAAACAAGAGGAAGTCAGAAGAATAATGTTCATAACACATGTTTCACAAGTTATTGATAGCCTACAAGTTGAGTGCTGAGTAGCCAATGCAAAGAGAGAAGTAAAAAGTTATCAGACAATTTGTTGTGGTCAGCAAAGGAAAGGTACATAATTCTTCAGGGGAGTCAGGGAAGACATCTGTAGGAGGTTATGTCTGAGAAGAATCCTAAAGCACAAGCAGGAATTGTACAAATAGATGATGCAGGGGAGGTGATAGAGACATACATCATAGTGCATGCAAAGGCCTCAAGGCAAAGGTCAGGATGCCATTGCTCTTATCATTTTGGTTTGTTTGGTTGCATGGAATTAGTACCAAATTGCCTGAAGAGTCCTACCAGGGGTCTGGCCTTTCTGTTCCCACAGCAAGTCATTTAAAAATATGAAATTCGGCAAGAGCTACGTTAGTTGCCAAAGAAAATGGCATTCTGAAATTTTGGTTTTTCTTTTTGTTCCTGGCTTGGCAGAGTAAGAATACACAAAAACCAATTCAGAAGTAAATGTTCTGCTGATAAAGCATTAACACTAACAGAAAGCCTTGACAGGCCCCTCCCGTTCTCCCCTGTGCCACCTGGATTGCAGGTTCCCATCATTACTGACAGAAACAGCTCCGTGGGGTCTGCATTGCCTACTAACTACCCTGGGTGTCCTCTGAACGTGCCCATGAGAGCCCCTGAACAAATGCCCAGTGCTGATTTCATGAAAGAGATTTCTTCAACCAGTCAATGAACCAATCTACCCATGTTATTCACTGAGTGTCTACCTTATGTTGGGCATTGTGCTGGAGCTGGATCATGGAAGCCTTATGTTGTGGATCATCTTTCCCCAGAAATGAACTCTGAGTTGAGATTTGCATGTAGGACGTTTTTTGGGGGGAGTACTTTCAGGTACAACACATAAGGGAAAGAGAGGGAAACCAGGTTGGGCAAAGGGGATAAGTGAGCAGCAAAGCAGTTACAATAGAGACTTCAGCAGATCTTACAGGTGTGCTAGAGCTGTCCCAGATTGAAGCAAAGGAGCCAGACCTTTGTACCTACCTCCACACTGTCCAGTCATTGGATGGGGTCTTCTTTTACTGAGGACCATAACCTTGGATGAAGTGGCACTCTTTTTAGGGAGGGACTAGGCTGTGAGCTATCAGCAGTCAACCCTCTCAGCCGCAGAGAGAATGCAGGTCTTGATCTTGCAGGCAGGGACAGGATAGCACGCCACAGCATCCACTATGCCATATTAAGGAGTTGACATTTTATTCTCATAATAAGGAGAAGTTATTGACATTTATCAGGCAGGGGAAGTGGCATGATCCGATGTTTGTTATTAAAAGATCTCTCCAGCTGGGTGATGAAGTGGAGGTGGGCAAGAAAGGCTGTAGGGGACCAATTAGGAAGTGATTGGAGACATCTGGGCCAGAAAGGATGGCAATGCAATAGGAATGGATGGTCTGAAGCAGCTGGGCATGATGAATGACTGGCTGGAGGAGTGGGGAGGGCTCTGGCTTGAGCACCTAAATGGATCACAAGTTTGTAGACCCTGGAGAGAGATCAGATTCCAGGAGAAGGCTGTGCACTCCATCTGGGGCAGATTGAGTCTGAGGTCCCTGGGAAATGTCCAGAAGATGCCATATAGTTTGAGTGTGGAGCTCAAGAGAAAAATCTAAGCAGGAGACATAAAAGAAGGGAAACCCTCAGCATAAAAATTATACCTGAGGCTATGGTAGTAGATGGGGCTTCCTAGGAAGGATGCATAGCTTGAAATGGAAAGGGAGCCTAGAAGAGAACCCTGGAGAAGCCCAGTTTTTAAGGAAAGAGTGAAGGCCAGAAAAGCATGCTAAAAAACAAGCCAGAAATATCAGTCAAACACCAGGAGAATGTAGTAATAATATAGCTAACTTTTCTTGAATGCTCTCTATGCTGGTCAGGTGCTACGAGCTTTATGAGGATTTTTAAAATATTCTTTGAATTTGGTACAGTTCCAGTCTTTTTTTTTTTTTACCACAATGAAATACAATTCCAGTCTTCACCTGAGAGTGGAAGGAACTGAAGTTTAAACAGATGAAGTAACTTCTTCAGGATTGTACATCCAGTAGGAGTTGAGTAGGGATTTGCTCTCAGTCTATCTGCCTCCATATCCAATGGCCTGACTTGCTACTATAAAGCTGATAAGACCATGGAGAGTTTTCCAGGAAGGAAGGACTGGTCAAACCTGGAAAGTACTGGGGATAGGAGAAGCAAGAGGGAGTGTGGCAGTACCCAGGCTCTTTTCAGCAAGGAGAACATTGGTGTTTTGTTGAGGGCATTTCTCTTACGGTAATAGTTGGAGTAGACTGGGCCAAGGAAGAATTATGAATTACTCAAACCTACATTGGGCATAAGGTTCTGATGTGAGTTCATCCACCTTACTACATTTTTCAGTGAACCTTTTATTTTTATTTTAATTTTCTCTGTACATGGCTATTTTGCTGACCAGAAGGTCCACATGAACCCCATTGGTCCATTCAACAATGTTGAGTGTCTACTCAGAGGACAAGGGTGGACACAATTGGCTTAAAAGAGGGGAACTAATGAAGGAATGATACTATAACTACATATAACGCATCCACCCTTAGGATATGGTCAGAAACTGGTCCACAGTCAAAGAATGTCATAATAATAGTCAGGTTCCCTGTGTGTTGCATACACTGTAATATTGCTTTTTAGTGTGGAGAATATCCTTATTATCTTATAATAGCAATTATAACCATATTTATTGATTTAGGAAATATTTTTAGAACTCCAGTTATATGCTGTGCCGGAGATATAGGTTGAATCAGACAGACTCAGTCCTAGGGGGGCTCACACTCCTGTTAGAAGAGGAAGGAATATAGCAAATAAATGAGATACAAACTGATAAGAAACAATGAGGTGAATTTGGGTTTGATGGGGAGCTCACAGAAGGAAGTGGAATCAACTTGATGAGAGCAGGGAGTAGCTTGGACAGAGAAACTTACTGGGCAAACTAAACCGGAGATAAGGCGGCCATCAGATGGAATGTGGGGAAAGTGCTGCATTTGGAGCCTAAGTGGTTTCACGTGGCTGATACTGAGACCCTGACAAGGAAATGGCAGGAGATAAGGGCAGGGAGAGGGGCACCTCCCTACAGGATACAGCACAGTCTTCGAAGGTCCTTCACCTCCATTATGTAAATGTTCTCTAAGGGGGAAGGAAACTTCCACAGATGGAATGACCTAATATATGCCTAGCATTAGGCTTAGAGTTTTTCAGTTGCCCTACATAAATCCCACCACATCCTAACAATGTAGGTACTAGTATTTCTGTTGAAAAATTAAAGAAATTGAGACCCGGAGAAGATAATGAGTTTCCAAAGTCTTTGTACTGAGATTTTAACCTACGACTACCTGACTGTCAAGTGTGTTCCCTTATTACATGACCCTGTCTTTCTTTATGACTAAATATTCTTAAGCACAGGAGGAAAGCATAATGTTACATAACTAAAGAGCATAGTGAATCATTCATGGAGCTATAGCTGACCCATCCTTAGCACGGCATAATTGCCAAGCTATTTTCTTTAAACAGATGGTCGAGGGAAAAAAATCTTACTTTCACATTGATTTTTAATACCACTGAATATGAACGTTCAGACAGGGGATGGTGGAGGCAGGGGGTGAGGGAAGATAAGATTTAAATCACTTTTTAAGCTTTGAATCTGAACATACAAACTTGTGGTATGGACTTTTAATGACAGGGACACAGACAGAACTCCAAAATCTTTACATTTTAATAGTCTGGTTTTTAAAAAAATATTTCTGCACAGGTTTGAGGCATTTAGTTGGCAGAAAGAGAAAGATTGGTCGGTGGAGAGGAACCCATTAAAAAGATTAAGTTTCCTGATATAACAAAGTCAATGAAGAAGATTCACCATTCATTTATACATTTATTCAATTATTCATTTATTCACTCATCCACTGTATGTGAGTCCTGTGTACCAGGCACCACACAAAGTACTGAGGATCAATCAGTGGGCAAAACCCGCAGAAGTTGTGCCCTCCAGAAAATATATCCCCGTGGGAAACACTGGAATTTCTGAAATGTTATACCATGAATATAAACAATGGAAATGAGAGTTAATGAGAACTTGGGATTCTTCATCTCATCATGGCTAACTAACCACTCTTTCATGGTAAGACTACCTACCATTTCAATTTCTCAATTTCCTCATCTGTAAAGCAGGAACAATGCAACTTATTCTCTGTATTGCACTGACTTGTCATACAACTCAATCTACTTGGAAAAAATATAGGCTGCTTCAGTCCTGAATGTAGCAAATGATCAGGAGGAGAGAAAGAAGAAATAGGGGTCATAGTAATTATGACAGCAGCAGCAGCCATCATGGTAATAGAAATAGTGATGGCAGTAGCAGCAATAGCAGCAGAAGTGGTGGTAATGACAGTAAATGTTCATCTTAAGTGTCACTTCCTTAAACTTCCAACATAGACTTGATTCCCTTTCATGCCATGGCAGAGCACTAGGAAGTTTCCTCATAATTACATTAAGTAGTAAAATAATTCATCGAATGACTGTGTCCCCTGCTAGATGTTGAAGGTCAGGACGTGCCTGTATTCCCAGTACCAAATACAGGAACTGATACAGGTTTCAGTTTTCCAATAACAGGTTTCCAATAACATGTTGCAAGTGAATAAACAAGTAAATAATCACCATTACGGTGGTTGCAGAGTAATTTGCCCTCTAAGGGATCTCAGATCCCTAATATTAGCACCCCATTCTGAGAGATTTTGTTCTGTTTATTAAAAGTGCTGCTCTACTGTCCTGAACCCAGATCACTGAAATCTGGCTTTCCTCTCACTGTCCACAAATCTGTGTGGGACAGATTTTAATGAATGCCTTGGCATTCATTATAAGCTCAGTTCCAAGGTAATCGAGCTCCTTATTATATCAGGGTGGCCCTGTTATGAAAGGGGAGAAATCACTGTGCAGTAACAATTATTAGTGCTGTAATTACCATTTCAGGCAGAAGACACCTAAGCAATTTCTTGAAACAAGTCAGATAAAAGAATCTAGAGTGTGTCTGAGTCTTTCTTATTTTTAATCTTGCTCTGGAGCCTCCTATACCCGATTGCCCTGAGATGGTAGAAGGGCCCTTGTGAAATATTGTCAGCTCTGATGCCCCATGACTGACAGCTCTTTGTAGATAAGGACCAGCAGCCATTTGCCAAGTGGTCTCTGAGGGGCCCTGCCAAGAGGAGAAAAGCTCTGAGGGAGCAGGAATTGAAAACAACTGAGTTTACACACAGAGAGAGTCTAACTGATACCTTTAGCACTATTTAGATGTTGAGCTGTGAAAAACAAATCCTCAAGGGTATTTCAGAAATAATTGCACTGGAGCAGCTCTATTGGGTCCATGCCCCTTAACGATAAAATAAACTTTGCCCCATCACACGTCCTTACCTGTAAACAATTGACAGGGAGCTCAGAAAAACCCAGTCTATGTTTACACTTTGCTTTTCTTGACAGGACTCCATTCCCTGGTAGGATTTTCCTATCCATTCACATTGACTCCTGGGCCTGGAATACCTAGGAAACAGCAGGAAGATGGCAGAGCTTCCTCCAACCAGGCCCCTCTTCTGAGCACTCAGACCCATAATCCTGCTTCCAGTTCCTGTGGACCCCATTGAGGTGCCTACTGCAAGTGGGTCATGCTCTGTGATTTACAGATGTGTTCCATATTGCTGCCACCAGGACATTGTATGGCCCAGGTCTCTTGGGCTCCTCAGACAATGTTACCTTCATATTTTCTGCAGATTTACTAACTTTTGTTCAGTATTTCCTAAAACCATGGAGGCAGACCATGCCTCTTCTCCAGCAAGACCAAGAGAATCAGGAAAATAATATTAATTATGCATTTAATGCTTCTAGGGTTCAAGCAATTTTCTAAGCACTTAACAAGCTTTGCCTTTCATCTAATTCACAGGAGCCCTGAAACTTATGTATTTATTGTTGTTGTTATTGTGGTCATTTTACCAGCAGGGAGACTGAGGTTCAGAGCAGTTAAGTAACTTGTCCTTCCATTGCCATGCAAATGATGAAGTTTTATTGGAGCTCATATACATTGACTCCTAAATTGAACCCTTAAAATTATCAAAAATAATTATAGATTGCTAAGCTAAACATTTAACATGCTTTTCTCACTTCTTACCTGCAATTATGCCAGGGGTTATGTGTCATCATATGTTACAGAGATGAGGCCACTGAGACCCAGAGCAGCTAAGTGTGTGGCCCAAGGATTCATAGCTGGTAAGTGGAGAAGCAGATCTTCAGATCCTAGATTCTAAGGTCTTAACCACAGTATGGAAACTTCTAGAAAGCTTTCATCAAGAAACTCTGTCCTAGATTAAAGTATTATCTCAAAATGCCTATTCCCATAGTCCAATCCTTGTTATCAAGAAGCTTACATCCAATTTTAAAAAAATCGAGGCAATAGCAAGAAAGGTAGAAATAAATTGACACTAGTATTCTCAAGGGTACAGTTTAAGCCCTTGTCTTAGTCCTAAAACATTTGACAATATACAATACCCTCCAATGGAGCTGTCTAAGCCCCCAACAGCCCCAGCTACTTTCATACTTCTGAGTCTGAAGGATATAGTACTTGCATTTTCCTCCAGCATCCTACATCAGAATGTCAAGCTACCCAGGACTTACATAACATTAAGAAAAGCAGTGAATCTCTCCCCTTTTCCCTACTGCTTACCTGATCACCAGTTGTAGAACTTGTTCCCATTTGAAAGAGAACACCACATATCTCTAGCCCTTGTATTGGGTGAGCAGAGGTCACCCAGGAAGAGAGGAGATGAGGAGGCTCAGCATGTGCAAAGGCCTGATCCCAGGAACTTCCAGAGTATCAGCATGAGAGAAGTGTGGTAAGTCGGTAAGAATGGCTGGAAGTACACTGCCATTCCTCTGTGAAAGGGCAGCTGAACTGTGGTTGCCCCCAGTGTCATTACTATTGACTAGGAATGGGTTTTGCATTACTCAGACCACCCATGCCTGGGCAGCTCTCCTAAATAACACCCAATATGAGGGACTGTCCAGTGTAGTTCAAAACTATTTCCAGGGAGCCTGACTCAGCTCACACTCAGAGGTAACTGTCTATATATCTGTATAATATTATTCACCACAAGCCACTGTTCCACACAGGTAGAACCACTGCCCCAGTGCCTCTTTATCTGGCACTAGTCGATTCTTTTCAGCTCAAACAACCATTACTCTCTAGGCTGGAGTGTCAGAAACACACCACAGAATCAGGAATCATATACATCTGGGTTCAAGTCATGCTGCTTACCCTTGCCAGCTGTGTGACCTAGACAAGTCACCTTTCCTCCATAAAATCCACTCTTCTCACAGTTAATTGGGGACTACAGTACACTCTTAGCATGGAGTTGTGAAGATTAAACAAGCTAGCCCGAATACTTGGCACAAAGAAGATGTTGCATATATGTTGCAAAAGTACTCCCCAGGCAATTCAGTGGGCGGAGGTCGTGAAATAGTGATTAGACTTTTTGAGCAAGGCTCAGAGCAGTCTCCTCTTGGAACTGGACACAGGCTTCAAATTTCTTTTTAGACTTTCTGATGCAGGGACATTTGCTGCATAAATTTCTGAATTAAAATGGGGAAACAATCTCCTTTCCTTTCATATATGTCTTTCAAACATGCATCCAAAAAAGACTGTTACCATAAACCTCTCGTACCTTATCAGCATGCTTCTCAGTCATTATAAACATCAGTATGTAATAGCTGTCAGAAAGAATCAAAACAAAGGGCTTGATTTAGGGGACTCCAAACACATCTCATGGTGCTGTCAGAATTCTCTGAATGGATCCATTAACAGAGACATTGTTGAGAAAAAAACCCATAAAACCATGACCTTAACACTTTCCTGTTCTGTTCTTCATATGAGGTTGTCAGGAAGATCATAGTAATCAATAAGCCCACAGAACAAGCTGAAAGGACACACAGAGAAAGCTGATGGCAAGGCCAGGTGTGTGGAGGGAGAGGTGTAGGTGTGTACAGTAAGCCCTCACTTAACATCATTCATAGCTTCTGTGACCAGAAGTGAATACACATATAACAAAACCATTTTTACCACAGCTAATCAATATAAACAAAAGTTAAGCTCCTCTGGCATCTCATTTACGTTATAACAAACTGACATTGAACAAAACAGTATTACTTGAGGACCTGCTGTGATTGGGCAGATGGTCAATGATGGAAGACAAGACTTGGGCTAACCCACCAAGAACCACCTTGTCTCCCAAATTCCAAATGAGGATTGAAAGTCAGATAGTTCCTTCACATACTGTGCTCCTAAGAGTTTGTAAGAACCCTCCAAAGGTCAAGAAATTGTAGAAGTCTTCATAAACTCTAAAAGGGAGGAAAGCATTTTAAATATCACAGACCTGGCCATTTCTCAGAGCCACTAAAGCCCTCTCCACTGTGAAACAAGAGAAGCCCCAACAGCTGCCTTTGCCTGGGTTGATCTGTAGCCCTTCTGGTCTCCCTCCTCCTCCCCTTCCTCTAATCCAGTTGTGAAAATTCCTCTGCTTGCTGAGGAGCAGGACCCAACGTCTCCACAGTCAGAGAGACCTGACATCAAACTAAGGCCCCACTGCTTCCTAGTTGTGCAGCCTTGGGTTAGTTACTTCATTTTCTCTGAGCCTGTGGTCCTCATTGTAAAAACACAGAGCCTAATCACAGCATCTCCTTCTTGGGTTGCTGTAAGGATTAGATAAAATATGAGTGAAAAGTTGGTCCTTAATAAATGCTACCTTAACTATGTCCCCCAGCACAGTGTTAGGTATCCATACTAGCAATAATAATAGTAGTGGTAAGTAACCACTGTGCACTAGGCTCCGTGCTATACACTTTACAGTTATTGTCTTACTAGTCTTCACAACAGCCCTATTATATAGGTAATATTTGTACACTTTTAGAGTTGGCAAAATGAAGTCCCAGAAAAGTATGCAATGTACCCAAGGACACAGATGGCAAATGGCTCAGTAGGGATTCAAGCCAACTGTCCAACTCCAGATCCCCTTCTCTTAACAACCACATCATGGTTCATAAGAAGACAAGGGTTCTCTTCTTTTGCCCCCTCCCTTTATTTTCTTTCTTCCTTGTGATTTCCTGTAATCTTCCTTGTTTTCCTGTGTTAACTATTGACCAGCAGTTCTTTATACCTAGAAAGCACTTGGGGATTTTTTTTTTTAGTTCGTATAAAGTTACCTTACTCATTCAACACACTTTTATTAGACCTCTTCTGACTGTTAAATGCTGTCCAAGGTTCATAGTGCCATCCAAGACCCCACAAGTCACCTGTCAAGCAAGCAGAACCAAATTCAACATCCCCATTGAACAGAATTTAAATAACTGAAACTCAGAGAATTTGAGTGTCTTACTCAAAGCCACAAAGCTGGAATTTGCAAACTTTGCAATTGAAACCTGTTTGCCTTGCTTTCCTCACAGCATTTTTATAACCATACTCTCAAAAATTAACAATAATGACATAAACAAAAATTCAGCTAAGCTCTCCTAAGCATTTTCACTGTGAAAGAATTGTTTTAACAATTTTAAATACACTATTCTCCCCAAAAGGACTCCACAAATTAATACTCTTTTTATCCCTATTTTGCAGAAAAGGAAACAAGCTCACAGTGGTTAAAGAGCTAATAGGTTACATAGCTAATAAGAGATGAAGCACAGGGAATATAGTCAATAATATTGTAACAACTCTGTACAGTGCCAGCTGGGTACTAGATGTATTGGGATGATCACTTTGTGAGGTATACACACATAAATGTCTAATCACTATGTTGTATACCTAAAACTAATCTAATATTGGATCTCAACCATAGTTTAAAAATAAAAATTTAATAACAAAGTATACATATTAATATTTGAGATGAGAGCAAGAGGTTTTTTGCATTGTTGATAAATAAAATAAAAATTACTTTAAATACTTTTTTAGAAAGGAGCCAGAATCCAAACCCGCTTCTCTCTGATTTGAAAGCTTATCCTTTTAACCTCTAAACTCTGCTGCCTTTTCAGAGGTGAGACTACACCTTAGGAAGTGCCAAACGAAGAAAGAGGCAATTTATATTCTGAGAGTTCCAAGAAAGGAGACATGAGTGAAAAATGAAAAGGGATGAAGACTTGCTCTGTTACCTGGGAATTTGTTTTTCACCTAGTGATGCTCAGCATCCTCAATAGAGAAGTGGAAATAATAGTGTCCACCTCAGAGGCTCAGTATGGGGAGTTAGGAGGAAAAGACATGAAAGCTCACAAGGGCTCAGTGCAGGATTTTTACACAGAAGATCTGCATTGCTGGACCCTAGCTCTGGTAATGAGGAGCGACTTTTTGTCCTGCCTTTCCCTTCCTGTGTTTGTGAGTTCCAGTTAGGGTTGAAAGGAGCCCTAAAACATGTTTGAATATGAAGATGTGTCAACTGACTTTCTCAGCTTGCCTGAAGGAACAATCTGAAGGCCTCAAATAATTGTCTGGGAAGAACCAATTCAGAGAAAGTACATTACAGGAAGCAAGAAAATTGCCTAATCCTACTGCTGCTGAGTCTTCAATTTGCACAAGCTCTGAATCAAAGTAATGAGGAAGTAAACATTGGGGCCACAGCTCCCCTGTGAATGCCTGACTGTCAGTCACTCACCTGGAGGCTCCACCTTTCAGGGTGGAAAAGTCCTCAAGGCCACCTGGGCATAGCTACGATGTCAGAAAATGTAGAAATGAAGATAGGAGCACATTCAGGGACAGCAGAAAATTTAGGAGTCTGAGGGGCCTAAAAGCCATAACACAGCCACTCACCAGCTGTGTCATCTCTACTCAATGCTCTCCACTTCTCTGGCCCTCTCCTAGAGAGGGCTACAGTACTGTACTAAAATGTAAGGGGAGTCCCAGCACAGAGGGCACCACAGTGGATGTTCAGTAATTATTACTACAACACAGTGATTTAAGAGTTGGGAATCACGGGTCCACATTCTATTCTACCCCTAATTAATATTGACCTTGGGCAAGTCATCAAACCCTCTGTACCTTAGTTTCCTCATTTTTACAAGTAGGTAATGATTGTATCTACCTATTGATTCTTGAGAAGGTTAAATTATCACAATGCCTAGCACATTGCAAGTACTCAATAGACAGTACTTACTACTGTTGTTGCTGTTGTTGTTTTTATTAACCATTGAATCTAAATTACAAGTGCTTTTCATGAGTGGATAAGCACACTGATTTTGAGATCAGATCAACCCAGCTTTGATTCTAGGCATCATTACTTCCTAGCTAGGTGGATAATTTGGGAGAATTAACTGCTTGGGACTTCAGTTCCCTCATCTACAGAGGTGAGAATGATAATACTATTACTACCTTGTGGAGTTGCTAATAGACTTCCATGGGACAATCTATGAAAAACTCAGTGTCTAGGACATAGTTAATGTTCAATAAAGGGTGGTGTTGATGAGAGAGGGGCTGCCCCAGGCAATTCAGATCTCCTAAGTGAGGTCCCATCATGAAGGGAGAAAACATGAATGTTATTGGGATGGGGCTCAGAAGGAACGATAACAGGGACAGAACTGTAGACCCTGTGTTTTAGGAAGTGGCCACATCTGCTGCTGCGTTTGCAATTCGGTTCAGCAAACATTTATTGGGCACTGACTATGTGTCAGAGTACTAAGATAGAAACAAGGAACTCTCAAGGAGTTCCCAGAAGCTTATAGCAGAAACAAGACCAATATGGACTACAAGGCAGAAGGGGAACCAGCACACACCAGGTGTCCACTAAGGGCCCACACCACACAAGGCACTTTATGTACTTTATGTACACTGAATTCCTATAACAACATTTTGAGATGGTGCATTTGTCTTCTAGTGTTGCCATAACAAAATATCATACCCTGGGCTTAAACAACAGATATATATCTTCTCACAGTTCTGGAGGTTGGATGTCCAAGATCAAGGTGCTGGCAGTGTTGGTGTTTCCTGAGGCCTCTTTCCATGGCTTGAGGATGTCCATTTCTCACTGCAGCTTTACATGATCTTTTCTTACATGTCCAAGTCCCCTCTTCTTATCAGGGAAATTGGTTTAGTCCCCCTCTCATCTGCCCCAGATGAGAATAGGTCTACCAAGACATGATCTGCTTGGGGCAGTAGGTGGCCATTCTCTCAAAAGAGAAGGGCCTTGAGTCTGTTCCTCAATGGGCTTTTATTGGGTTTAATTTGCAAAGGAATACAGGGCATATACTTAAAGCTCAACCATTGTTAGGCAGTAATGATCAAACAAGAGATAACATTCAAAGAACTATGAGGGCTTATTCTGAGTCAGGGTCAGACAGCTAAAGGGCCATAGAACTTTGGGAAATGAACTCATTTTATGCTTGGACCCTTATCATTTAAATTGAGGGTATTCTTAGCCAAGCAGGTTTCACAGAATTTTATGCATTCTTTTCTTAGGCCTGATTTCTTGGGAAACTTGAAACCAGGCAGGGTGATTCCTAACACCATATGGCCTTGTATAACTTTAATTACCTCTTTAAAGGCACTTTTCCAAATACAGTCACAATCTAAAGCACTGAGGGTTAGGACTTCAACATATGAATCTGGGGACTACACAAAATATATCTATATGCATTATAGGAGATGGTAAAGACTGTTAGTTCACCATTTTACAGATTGAAAACTAATTCTGGAAGATGCACAGGAACTTGTCTACAGTTGCTGAAATCCCAGGCAGGTCTTTTTTGAATCATTTCAACTCTAAGGAGTGTTTTTAGCTTCCTTACTGCCCAAGTATGAAGATGAATGAGATAAATGTTCTGAGAGACATGTAAAGGGCCCTGCTCTGGAGGGACCTGAAGAGCATTCTCTTCCCCATGGCTGGACATGGAACCTAAGACACTTCCACTAGTATATTTATAGGAACTTCTAACATCAGTTGGAGACACCCCAAAGGAGTTACTGAAGGTCTATTCTCAATTACCTCCACTGACATGGAGCTCGTTTCCTCACAAGATACAAAGTCTTTTCTCTCAGAGACCCCTGAGAAATAACAGCATCTAAGTAGAACACTTGCCAATATATTAGTAGGTTCTCACTCATCAACCCCCTACATCTCATTAGCAGTGGTACATTGCCATCTATTAGGAAAGTATCACCCCAATAAGATTTTACAAAACTGACCATCCAACTCTCCTTATATGAGAAAGAACAAATGCTCAGAAGCCAGAACCACTTGGGACTGAATCCTGGCTGTGACACTTAGCATGGCCTTGCAAAAATCCCTTGGCCTTTCCAAGTCTGTTTTCTTACCTGTAGAACGGAGCCCATATCTCATGGAGTGAGGGAATAAATTAAATGAACCATTGGAGTTAAAGGACTTGGCAGGGAGTGGGTAATTTTGCCTCCCCAACCATGCACATCTCTCTCCCTCCCCTCCTCCTCTTCTCATCTTTGTTCCTTCCCCATCCCAGACTCCCTGGGCCCTAGCCTCTCTGCTCGCTCCACACATGCATATCTCCTCAATAATCCCATCATTTTTCCACCTCTTACTCTCCAATGCTATCTGAACACTGCCGCTTGGCTCACTGCTGAGAACCATTTTAATCTCTTTATCACCAGTACCTGGGCTGCGATTTGAATTACAGAAAATAAGGGCCAGCCGTGGGGATCAAAATCACAGGAGTTTGAAGGAGGGTTTTATTTTTTATCATATAACAATGACAGACATTTAAATTCCATCAATGGAGATATAAAAATTGATTTAAGGTCCAATTAAAATCCCATATGATCAAAGTCCTACTATTTGTAAGGAAGTTTTACAGATATGTATTTAATGCATAATTCATTGAATAGTGTTGTGATTTATTTATATTTGTCTGTGAGAATGGGCTGAGCAGGAGCTACTTTAAAAGAATAATTTTATGGCCTTGAAAAATAAAAGTGGCTCAATTTATACATTCATAATTAAATAGTTCAATATGCTCAATAGTTGAGCATAATGTAGGCATGATTCAGCCCATTCATGGGGTTTATGAGGAATGAATCTTCAGGATTCCTAAGAGTTCTGAGACTGGTCCTAGAAGGTTGCAGGCTGACAAATGACTGACACTGCCAGAGCCTTTTTACCAAAAACAGTAGGAGCTAAGTTCAAAATCTTGGGCAGTGGTTAGAATTAGGTCTGCAATAAAAGCAGTGCCTGGACCTCATGGGTGGGGATAAATAGGAGGACCTCCATGATGTGCCGGTATGTAGCAAACACTCAGTAAATATAACATAGGACTTGGAAAGCTGGCGTCCACCTGGAAGTTCCAGCAGCACCACCCCTCCCTTCCCCTACCATCACAGCATCATGATCAAGGACAGTGAACATGTACCTGGACGTGAGCAAGCTCTGGACCCCAGTCATTGAACCTCCCTATATGTCAGTTTACTCATCTGTTTAATGGGGTAACAAGAGCACTTGTCTTGTGGGATTATTGCAAGTGTAGTAGAAAATTAAAAGTGTACTTAGAGATTGAAGCTGGCACTCTGCATTAGCCCCTGCTGGCTCCCTGCTGGCTTCCTGACTTCAGACTATCTGTTCCGGACCTCTGATAACTCCCCGCTGGCTTCCAGGGCTCCAGACGACCACCTGTTAACTAGTTGACTTTTTGTCTCGGACTCTGTTAATTTCTTACTATCTCTTTGTCGCGGCCCCAGGCAATTTTCGCCCTCTGCTTCTGCCTTGGCTTCCACATTCCTGCTTGTATCACGAGACCTCTCCCCTCCTCACTTTGTTGCAAAAGTATTTAACCACCCACCTG
>PVKM010012681.1:0-14878 GCA_004027735.1 Carollia perspicillata | reverse complement strand
AAGAATTAAAATAGTAACATATGTTTTAATTTGGATCACCCCACAGCATTATTACTATCTCACTTAGCAGATGAGTAAGGGGTCTCCCACATTCCAGCTCATGTCTATGTTTCTGGCATAATTATTAATATTGTTCTCTTTCTGCCCCTTGTGCCCTGTCTCTAGATGATAAATCATATGATTGTCCTCCAGAGGAGAAAATCAAAGTGAGAGATGTAACTTGCTCAAAATAATATGTCCGAGCCAGAACTTATACCATGACATTTAACTCCATTTTCTCCCCTACCCACTGCACTTGCCTGCCTCTGACTCTGACATTACCTCCCAACCTGTAAAGAGGGCTCCAGCAGGGTACCTGCAGTGCCAGTCCCCTGTGGGCCTGGAAGCCAGACAAGGCCATTCTCAGAAACACTGGGAATCTAGAAGGTTCATTCCTCACAAACCACATGGATGTACTGGGTCATGCCTACCTTACACTCAGCCATTTCTCGCCATTTAACTATGGACATACAAACTAAACCTAAGACAGGTGTTGGGTGCAAGTCCTTTATTTGGGAGATCTCTCAGGAAGCTAAAGAGGGAAGTGAGGAAGACATGGGGAAAAGAGAAAGCCAACACAGGGTGAGTCAATTTGTGTGTTATGATAGACAACTTGGACTCATCCCACTATGAACTTTCTAAAAAACAGATCAGAATGATCCCACTAAGCAGTAGGGAATAGGACTATTTACCCAACAAACTCCCATCCTTCACCCACCGATAATTTTTTTAACAACCTGCATTGTACAAAGGTCGACTGTATTTCTAATGCAGTATTCCAAGTAGAGGCAAATTTGCCTAACCCCTTGCAGACATTTGACAATGTCTGGAGATATTTCTGGTCCTCACAGATATGAGAGGGAGTGCTAGTGGCATCTAGTGGGTAGAGACCAGGGGTGCTGCTAAATATCCTAAGTGCATGGAACAACCCTGCACAGCAAAGAGTTATGTGCCCAAAATGTCAATAGTGCCTGAGGTTGAGAAGTTCTGCCCTAAGGAATTCTGTAGGAAGGAGAGATCTGTGTGGTATAAGATCCACAGTGGGATGTGGCTTTTTGGTCACAGAGAGCTTGACAGAACTAAAAAAGAAGGTGTCATACAAAGTCCCACAGAAGGAGAAGGAAGGACGTGAGAATGTAACGGAAGTGTTCAGGGTTCCCAGAGTCATGCATACAACAGCAGCTAATGGTGATGAGAGAGAGGGACAGAATGCTGGATGGGTTACAGTATTGGGTAGGACTTGATATACCCTGAGAAGCAACATGGTCTTCTTAGTCCAGCAGAAGGTGAATCACTTTTATCTCCATTTGATAATTAGTAGTGACTGCCCAGACAAGGGGTTGAGGTTACCAGGCTACTATCGTGATCAATTAGTGATGCCTATCACAGGAGCTATACCATATCCTGGCTACGAATTCTTTTAAAAAGTTCATTTTTCTCTCTTCAGGCAAAGGGCAGAGGTGAGAGAGGGGACAATGGTGAGACCTCACTGATTTATTGGGAGGATCCAATTAGAACATTCATGGGGAAAAATACATTGTAAGCTGGGCTGTGGAAATGTTATCTTTAATGTGAATGTTCTAGAATTTCCCAACTCTCAGATTTCAGAGCAAATAACAGAAACAGAGAGCCTGTCTGCATCTCTGCATCTATGTCCCTGGAATTATGCAGTAACAGTAAATGCCCCCCTTACCCCAGGTTTAGGAGAAACTATACAACTGCTATGGAACTCACTGAACCTCTTCCTCTCCTCCACTTCTTTGGTATCTTCTTCCTCTCTGCCCGACCATCCCACCTCCAGGAGCAAACTCTGTTTATCCTAATCTCCCTCATCTCTCCTGGGGAAGAATCATCTTTACCTCTTGCTGTGTAGAATAAGATGCAATACATTTGGGAAGATAGTCTGTTTGATCCTACATAAGTAACACTTTCTACTCACTCTTCAAGTTCAGAGTGTATGAGGGAGGGAAAAGGACTTTTTTTTTAATTGCTTGCAATACTGATGCTGAGTTCCTAAAAATGTAACCCACGGACCATCTGCCCCCACGGCCCCAGACTCTCTGGAGTGGTAGTCTAAATGATTTGTCTCTGGCCTCTCTGGGAATGTCCACGCCACCTGCCTTGCCAAGACACTTCCCAGGTTGAGGATTTCCTGAGACCATTCTGATTTCATTTATCATTTCTTCCTTGCAAAAAAAATTATGGAGTCCCTGCTCCATTCCAGTTCCCTGTAGGTGCAGGCCTCAGAAATCAATCCCAGTCTGTCCCTTCTCAAAGAGCCCACAGATGGGTGGTGTTTCAGAAATTAACACACCACCCACATGTGAAACGTGCTATTGCAGAGACAGGCCCAGGGCCTGTGGGAGATCAGGGGATCCGGTGAGGTCTCCCTTGAAGAGGCAGTTCCGCACTGAGCCCCCAGGGATGACCAGTACCTCACTGAGTCTAGGACTCACCCTCAAAGGGGTGATCTGAGTGAGGAGGAGCGAGGAGAAAGGAAGGTGACCAGGCAGAGGGAGTGGACTGGGTAAAGGATTTGGTACATGAAAGCACATGGCACACTCTGCCTCTCCATCACTATGGAACACTCTTACAAGGGAGACAATATAATATACACAACCCCCAAGGGTTCGAGGGACAGTCACATTTCTGTGCTTGGCAACTCCCTGGCCTTCCTGGGACCCAAAAAATCAGCAGGGTGAGTTTGGGCTTTCCAGTATCTTCCAGGAAGAATTCATTCATTTGATCATTTATTCATTCATTTGTTCATTCATTTGTTTATCCAATAAATAAATATATACTGAGCTTCTATTACCAAGCCCTGTGATAATTCTGGGGATAGAATGGCAAACTAAACCTGCAAGCTGTCTTCAAGGAGCTCACAGTGAGCCCTCCTATCCCATCCATGACAAGCACATCCTCTACACCAGGCCCTTCAGAGCTCCCAGGAGAGGGAGGAAAAGCCACCACGTTGGCAGCAAACTCCTAGAGGTTCTAATAGGCTTTGTGTCTCCTGAGGCTCCTGCAGCATGTCCTGCTAGCTCAGCACTTTTTCCAGGGAGAAATCAAAGGCTGCCTTTATTGGGCCAAGAGTGAGGGACAAAGCTTGCCAAGCCTGCCACATGGGGGGCCTTAAAGATGTCCTGTAAATGCAAAGCTCTCAGCATAAAGCCCATGCTCCTGAGTTCAAGCTGGAAATAAAGTCCCAGGCAGCATCCGGCATGGTGAGAATGCAGAATAAAACTGCCACCAGGATAACAAAAATGCACATTCTGGCTGGTTCCAGAAGTGTTCTTAGCTCCAGAGAACTCTAAGCCTGGAATGGTTCATATGCAAAACAGCTTTGTTAAAACCTCTGCTTCTTTCTGCCTTTCCCCTTTAAAAGCAGGCTGGTTTCTCTGCAGACTTGGTAGCTTTTTCAGGATGCAAATCTACTGTCAGCATCTCCACGATGCTGAGGCTTTGCAGAGGCCACTGAACTCTCTGAGGATTATTATTTCCTTGGAATTTCCCAGACCTTAAATCTTCTTGGAAGTCATTCATTGCCTCCTTTTATCCATTAGCTTCTTCACAAATATTCTTGAAATGAGAATAATCATAATAATTATCACAATCATAACAATATCATCTCAGACCATTTATTAAGAGGCTAGTATATGCCACGCCCTATGCCAATCACTTGGTGCACTTTATGGCATTTAATCCTCCTAATAACCCCAGAAGGTTGTGGATTCCACAGTGTGTGCCCAGATCTCTCCTTCAGAGATGAGACACTCATTCCTCCAGCTCCTGGGAATACTACTGGCTGACAACTCCCAGCCAAGTTCATCCCCTGGAATTACACCCACCAGGTGGAAGAGAACTGCCTTGCACAAGGTCACATGTTCCTTCCCTGGTGGCAGCCTGCATTCAGTTTCTGGCCCAGTCCTCTTGTCTCCACATGGGACAACTCTGTAGAGTCATGCCAGCTGCAGGTAGGTGATGATATTGGGATTGGCTGAGGTCTCTGTCCCAACAGTTCAACTCCTCCCTCTGCCTGATCCTGCTTCCCTTGTCCCCAGCAAAGGCTGAGCCCTAGAACTTTCCCCAGTAAACCTGCATGCAAATCTCCAGCTCTAAGTCTGTTTCCCTCAGGAAACTGACCCATCACAGTGTTATTATATCTTTTAGCACAAAAGAAAACAGAGGCTCAGAGAGGTGGTATGATTTGCCTGAGGTCACAGAGCCAGCAAGTTTAGGAGTGGGGTACCAGATTCCAACTTCAAAGCCCCTTTAAAGGTTTCCATCCTCTACTGGAACACGTTGGTTACATACAGAAATGATAATATTTTGAATATATTAATCTACATAAAATGCATTATTTCAATTTATTTCATATTTTTCTTTTCACTTTTTTCAAGTGACTAAAAAAATTTTATTACATAAAATTTTATAATTATATAAAATTATATTTTTGGCTTACTTCATATTTCTGTTGGCCAGTGCTAGTCTGATCAGTTAGTTTCCACAGAGGCTTTCTTCATCCATAGGCCTTGAAGAATGTTGGCTGTTTTACTCCCCTGTAACCCTGTGGCAAGCACAGTCCCTGGCGCATAACAAATATTTTAGTCAACATTTGCTGACTGAATGAGAGTAAATGGCCACCACTCGATAGAGGTGGGAATGGTTGTATGCTGCTGCAGCTCCTGCCCTCTGTCATCTGAGCCCTCTGTCCTTGACTCGTGTCCTCTCTGTAAAATTAACATTCTGCACCCTGGGGCGATGGACAGATATTTTGTCATCTTCCTCAGAATCCATCTTGGAAACATGTCCCCCACTGCTAAGCCCAAGGAATTTCCTGAGGAAACTACCGACACCCACTCCAACTTCTACCAAAGCAACTCCCAAAATCATTATGTAGACCCCACTACTCAATATTCCATCTGTGGTCCTTTTCATTCTCCTTACCTTTTTGAATGGTAATTGCATGGAATTCATATCTCTACTTATAGGCAAAAGGCCTAGGAATATAAATGTCAAGGAGCTTACTGAATGATCACAGAGGATTTTGACTTCCCAGACCCCCTCCCCAGCAAAAGGTGCAAGCAGTTAAATATCTTTGCTCAACCAGAGAGAAGAAGGTAGAGTGTAGTCAAGGAAAGACTCATTTTGCTTTATTGTACTTTGTTTTATTTTGTTCTTCTGATCATAAAAGCAATACATCATCATTATAGAAAATTTGAAAGGCAAAGAAAAATATAAGGAAGCAAGAAAAAATATGCCCTCAAACCCATCATCCAGACACAGTCAAATAATAGCATATTTCCTTCCAGTCTTTGCACTTAGGGCTTGTTACATAATTCACAAATTATTTTTCACTATTTCTTTGCCCTGCTTTTTTATTCAGTAATGTAGCATAAATATTTAGAATATCATTTATAATATCATTTCTGTATGGGACAAGTTAAATGTCATATGTGGAAGAATCATAATTAATTTAATTTTGCCCAAATTGTGGGTCCCTGGGTTGTTTCTAGCTGACCCTGGCTCTGCACCCTTACAGATAAATCTTTATTTCACCTTGTGCTGTTTTCAGAATAGAGACCAAGAATTAGAGTTACTGGGTCAAAGAACAGGAATATGTGTGAGGCCCAGCAAATCTTGTAAGAAAAAACATGGCCTTACCAAAATCTGACCAGCTGTTACATTCTCTCCTCCATCTCCATGCCAGGGAGTAGCCAGAGACACTCAAAAAGTGAGTAAGAAACCACTAATTCTGCCTGGTCACAGGTTATACAAGATCTTCTGAATCACTGGGCTCAGAGAAGATCATTCCCAGAGACCAGTGTCCAGTCACGCTCAACATGGACACAGAAATTTGTCAGAGAAGTCAACTTCTTTTTGTTGCAAAAAATGGGGCAAACACTAAATTCAAACCATGACTAAAAAAATTTTTATTAAAATTATACTTGTGGTTTACTTTATATTTGTATTGGGCTGTGCTAGTCTGATCAGTTAGTTTCTACAAAGGGTTTCTTCACCTGTGGGCCCTGCAGAATATTGGATGTTTCACTCACCTGGAACCCAAAATAAGAACCAATTTTCTTACCTGGAAAAGCTGCTTCTTCATTCTTGTTTCCTGGATTCTCCTCTTCTCCAGACCTGTGAACAGTGGGTAACTAAGGGGAATAGCATTTATTGTTTCACATAGTTTGGAAAGGGTTCTTGGGAAAGAATTGAAAATCAATCTCTCTCTCCTTCTTCCCCCATCAATGTCTTACCACCTTTTTCTTACTACAGCTTCATTTCACTATCTTCAACCACAGAAGTCTTCTCTATGTAGTGGGGAAAAAAGAAAACTGCCAGCATCTACAGCTTGCATCTTCCTTTATATTTACAGCCAAAAACAAGAGTCTTTCTTCCAGCATACACATCAATTTCCAGGGAAGAATGCCACTGGGCTCTGCTAAGGTCACATGACCACCATTCAGCCAATTACTGAGGCCTGAAAAATAGAGTTTAATGATTCACCAAACCTGAGTCACAAATGAATCTCATTGGCTAGATCTGTTATCAGTCAAAGGGATATGCAAAATCTTGCTGGATAGTCTTTTGGCTTTTGTTTGTTTGTTTTATTTGATTGTTCTGCTTTAAAAATCTATTTCAGTTAAACACGCCCCCACAGCTCCCACAGGCTCCAAGAACACCAGTTTATAAAAGCAAGGGCAAGGACATTTGATAAGAGCTGTCAAAGCTCAAAGCCATTCTTCTAGGTAAATTTGAATTTCACTTTGAAAATGAGAAGATGATGGAGAGATAACTGATAAACATCAGGCCACCCACCTTCAATTGATTCCAAACAGATACACATAATTATGCTACTTACCTGAAGATCTCATATGCCAAACGACAAATGTTTCTCTACAATTATCTGATTCTGTGTTGCCTGATTTAGATGTTCAAGTCGGGAAAGAGCACTTATTCATAAATATAAAATTATGTACATGTATCATCTGGTTATAAGACAATCAATAAATAGAGTATTTAAGAAAAGTGTACAGTAATTACTAAGGCATGCTATTTGGGGCATATTACCTAATCACAGAATGAAATAGCTGAACACTCGTCTCTATTTAAATGTCATTCGTCTGCAGATAGGAAGATATTCTTCAGCCTCTAATTAAGTGATACATAGAGATCTCCACTTTACTGTGCACAGTGTAGAAGGTAGCTTTAATTCTTTCTTTTTTACAATGAGATGAACTAAGTTTTACTTCTCTGTCACAGGACCTATAAATAAGGGTTATGAAATCTTCAATAGAATTTTCCACATCCCTTTTACATCTCTCTTATATGTAAAATAATTTTTATAAATGTAAAAATTCACTTATAGTTGGCCTCAGACCTGAGATAGAAACTAATGTTTATTGAGGGCCTACTATGTGCTAGGTATTGGGCAAAGCACTTCTCATATTTTATTTCATTATATCCATCCCCTCCTTTTGCAGATGATAAAACCAAAGCTCAGAAGGCTGGCTTTGTATGTCCAAGGTCACACAGCTTGTGAGTGGCAGAGCTGGAATTAGAAATCAAGCCCTTCAGACTCCAAAGTCCATGTTCTAGCTGCCACAGCATGGGCTCAAAGGCTGTCAGCTGAAAGGGAGGGATGCCAAAGTTCCCTTCTAGCTGTTGGGTTCTGTGATGCCAATTTCTGTGGCTCTACTCATAAGTGGCACAAAAATAGCATCTGGTGAATCAGCGCTCAAGGGGACTAAATTCTTCTGGATAGTTCTGTCATCTGTTGTATTTCACAAAGCAAAACCTGTAGGAGCTATTTTATTTGCTTCTTCCCCTGAGGTTGGCAGGCAATAGAGGTGAGTGTATGAACCACAAGAGTACAGATTTTAAACTCAAACCACCTGGATTCAAATACAGACTCCAATACTTCTCAGCTGTAGCTATAGCTAGACATACTGGCAAGTAATTTATCCCCTCTAAGCCACAGAACTCTTACCTATAAATTTAGGTCAAATATATTATCTCATATTACTACTCTGAAATTAATACCTGAATTTTATTTAAATATGTTGTATACTTGTACAAAGCACATAAATTAGATGCTGTTGCCTTCTTCATACTTACTTAGTTTGAAATGACTGGAATAGAGATATTCATCCATTTACCCAATATTTATAGAGTACTGACTAGGTGCTAACACTGTGATAAGCTTTGCCTACATATTAGTAAGCAAGCAGATGCAGTTCTGCCTTCATGAAGGTTACAATCTACCAAGTAAAAGAAATGTGTTAGTTAGAAATGTTTTGGCTTTTTTTAAAAGTCTAACAATGACTTAAACCATAAGTGCATTTGTGGCTTGCAAAATTAGAAATCCATAATAATGAACCTAGATTTGTTTCAGCTAATCAGTGATAGCATGAGGGTCCCTCAATCTTCCTGTCTTCTGTTACTCTCAGCATGATAATGATGCCTGGCCTCATGGTCACAAGATGGCTGCCACAACTCCAAGCATCATATCTCCACATGACAGTTTTCAAAAAAAGGGAGGTAGGGAACCTTTTTTTATGAGGAAGTAAATCTTTTTCAGAAACTCCTAGTAAACTTCTTCTTACATGTCATTGACCATAACCAAGTCACATGCCCATCCCTAAACCAATCCCAGACAAAATAAAATGGGATTTCCACAAATAACTTGGAACAATTGTGATTCATTCCCTAAAGGTCGTTGTTTATTTTGTTTTGTTTTGTTTTAGCAGAAAGAAAAAAAAAGAGATGAGGGAATGCTTGTTGGGCAATAAAACCCAGCAATGCCTGCCACATTGGGCTGATGAGAGGTGTCAAGGGCTGCCTAGGTTGGGTGTGAAGAGTTCACCTGGAGATTCTAAGAAACAGACTGGCAAAGGTAGCAAATATCCAGTGAGGAAAAGTGGCCAAAATGTGTACCTGGAAAAAAAACTGAGGTAACCTGACATAGCAGCAAAAATAGCACATGGAATGTCAAACTCAAATGCCTACAGGAGCTAGGTTGGTAATAAATATTGGTGAAAACCCATGAATAGAGGGCAAGCCCATTCTTGCCAGTGGAAATTCTGGCTCAGTAAAGTCTCCAGAAAAGTCAGAAATCTACATGTCTAAAGGAAATCTCCCAATTTTTAAATGTTGGTGATGAATTTAAAATAATATTAATAAAATGGTGGCCTGAACAAAATATCTACCGGCCAGTTTCTCTGTGTGAAACTCCAGTTTGCAGCCTGTGGGGCAAGCTTTTCCTATCCAGAGGACCTGCTCACAGCAAAGCTAAGTGTCTGTGTATGGATCCCCACCTCATTGCCACTTAAATGTACCATCCTGATCCTGCCTCCTAGAGATGGCCTTACAGTGGTGATGTGTTTCCACTCTTTCTAGCACCTTCCAACCATAGAGCTACATATTTCATTTCTGGATCATCCTTATCCTGATATCCAGAAGGATCAAGAAGGAAAGTCCTAGAGGCCAATCATGACAAACTCTTGAAAAAAATAAAGTAATTTTAAGTACTTTCATCATTTATTTAGCAAATATTTACGCAGTACCCACTGTGTACCAGGTGCTGTCCCAGGAGATGAAGAAACAATGAAACTAAGACAGATGGCCTCTTCCCCAGCAGAGTTTCCTTTTCTTTGTTTTTGGGGTCCCCCACCTGAACTCTTCTTTTTTCCCCATGTGGTATGGTGCCTATCCCAGAACCATGGGATCCTTTTCCTGATTCTTTCCTTGCCTAACATGGCTTCCTGGAGAATTCCTTACCTTCTGTTCCACCATTCTGTGCTCCTTTTCCTAACTTGCAAAAGCATAAAGTGAATGTTTGAGCAAGAGGAGAACATTCTTCTATCCATCAAGCCTCACTCTCAAGCCATAGCAGCCATTGTTATTCTTAAAGGCCTCCCAGTAGGGTTCTGGGAAGAGACACACAAATAAATGCACTCCATGCTATAGCTCAGTGCAGGGTTTAAAACCTACTCCCCACTCTCAATTTAGTAGAGAGCTACTGACAGACTACTTGTATTTACATCTCTCTGGGGGCTTCTCCAAGTCAGCAAAGACTTTACCCAATGAATTCCAACCCTGACTGCACATTGGAATCCATAACTGCTGCCCCCATCTACATGGATTAAATCAAAATCCCTGAGGGTGGGGCCCAGCATGCACACTGTATAAAATCTCCCCAGGTCAAGAAGCAGGTTGCAAATCCAAGAGAATGAACCTGGAATGAAACAAAAGCTCCTGCATGTAGGAGAGTTTTACAGACCGTGGGTCGGGAAGTCCCCTTCATCAAGTGCAGCCATGGAATCTCAGCTCAGGCACAGCCTAGACCAACCAATTAACCTCCCTAGACTCAGTCTTACCATCTGTGAAATGGGAACAGAAATAAACTACCTTGCCAGATTAAATGAGAGGACGAATGGATAGGTCCTGAGTCATGATGAAAGCTATTAATCGTTCACTAATTACCTTCTTATTCATTTCATGAGGAATTATCAGTCCTGACTCCCACATGGCTTAAGAGTGAATTCCAGATAGATAGATAGATGATAGACGATGATAGATAGATAGATAGATAGATAGATAGATAGATAGATAGATAGATAGATGATAGATAGATAGACAGATGATAGATAGATAGATAGATGATAGATAGATAGATAGATAGATAGATAGATAGATAGATAGATGATAGATAGATAGACAGATGATAGATAGATAGATAGATGATAGATAGATAGATAGATAGATAGATAGATAGATAGATAGATAGATAGATAGAGAGGTGTTTTTTATTCCTATCTCCCTCCTTAACACTCCTCAACCAGAATTTCTGACAGCTTGGAAGGTGTTCATGACTTAATGTGGCTGCTGAGGTACACAGCAGAATTAAGAATGCCTTTTTCCTTTCATTGGAAACTCTAGAATACAATTGTGTTGTCTTTAAAGTGAAATGTGAAGAAAATGGCAGCTCAGTTATTTTTAGTCACGCTGACTGTCTAGAGAGATTCTGAATTGCTTTGTTACCTCCAAGCAGAACTAAGGAAAGCTGGTCCTCTTCCAGAGTGTCCTGTGGTGTCCGGAGCTGACAGTTCTTAGCCAACAAGGTCTCTGAAATTATGTTTGGAGGGACACAGGGAGAATGCCATTATTAGAGGCCTGGTGAATAAGAGGACAAAAGCCCCCTTTTCAGGGCCTCTTTCCCAGAGCTAGCTGTACTCCATAAAGCATGACTGACCCAAATTGTTTTATGAACCCTTATCCTCAGAGCTAGAAAATTACTGGAAGCGCCCCGAAGGCACAGAGGTTCCAGGAACTTACAAAATAGGACATACCAGACCCCAGCGTTGGACCCTGCACCCAAAGATAGCACTGAAACAAGTTGCAGCCCAACGTAACATCCTGTTTTTCAGCCACCCCATTACCCAATAAAAGCCCAAAGCCCTAACCCCTCCTGGCCAGTGCATATCTCTGCACCTAGCCCTTTCCCTCCTTTGGGAAAGTAAAACAAAAACTTTTATTCTCTGCACTTTCTCTCTTTGTGAATTTTTTCACAGCCCATGTCACTGACCACCCTAATAGTGAGGGTACTTACAAAAAGCATTGTGAAATAAAAAGAGGAAAGGCAAAACTAATAGATAAGTTTTCTGGACTTCCCAGTGTCTCCTAATCACCTTTCAGAAAACTCAGTCCATTTGGTGGAAAATCAGAATTTGAAGCTAGCATTCCAGAATTCCAGCACTTTAAAGGCACAAGGTCCACACCCCAGAAGACCACCCAAGGTGGTGAAGGGCAAAGCGCACAGTGGCCTTGGACAAAGACAGGATTGAGTTCAAATCTCAGCTTGGCCATGACTAGGCCAACCAATTGCTCTCTCCAGACTCAGTCTCCCCACCTATAAAAGTGGGTTAGCAATAAATCATACCTACTTTCCTGGATTAAATGAGGTGATGAGTGTAAAGGCTTTGACTATTATTAATTGTTCATTTGTTCATTTATTCAATAGAGAATTATTGAGAACTAACTCTACATTCAGCACTTCTCCAGAAGTCAGGGCTTGCAGCCATGAACACAAACAGTTAGGGGCAGAGTATTTCGCTAGCTTGGTCAAGAAGGCTTCACTGAGGAAGTGGTAAAGGGGATATGCAGATGTTTGGAGAAGAGCCTGTCAGATAAGGGGATCAGCAAAGATGCAGAGAGGGAATGGGTCAGGAGAGTGTGAGGAGCAGCAGATCAGAGTGGATAAGGGAGGAGACAGAGTCAGAGAAAAAACAGAGGATGAGCTGAAATGTAAAATTTGAGGTTTACTCCAAGTTGGGAGCCACTGGAAGAGCTTGAGCATAGGGGCAGACTGATCTGCTTATGGTTTCATGTGGCCCTTCTGGCAGCTTGTGGAGAGTATAAAGAAGGGAGGCAAAGGATGCAATAACCTAGACCGGAGACAGTGGTGGGCTTGACCTGGGTGGTAGCCAAAGAGTGGTGAGAAGTAGCCAAATTCTGAATATATTTTAAAATTAGAGCTGACAGCCTTGATCAGTGTAGCTCAATTGGTTAGGCGTACTCCCTCAGAGCAAGAGGTCTCTGGTTTGATTGCCAGTCAGGGCACATGCCTAGGTTGCAGGTTCAGTCCCCATTCGAGGTGTGTTCAAGAGGCAATCAATCAATGCTTCTCTCTCACATCAATGTTTTGCTCCCTTCTCCCTCCCTTCCCCTCTCTCCAAAAATATATAAATAAAATATTTTTTAATTAAAATAAAATTAGAGGTGATAGACAAAATATGGAATATGAATAAAAGAGATGAGTCAAGGATGACTCTAAGGTCTGGAGCCTGGGGTGTTTTTTTTTTTTTAAGTATTATTCAGAAGCAGCATAATGTCAAAATAAAGGACAATCCTTCCCAAAGAAAGTTGGTAGTCTTATGCTAGCATCTATCCACCTACATATCTATCTAATCACCTTTTTAGCTGTCTTCCGTCTATTTATCTCTATCTGTCCATTCACTCATCTACTTATTCATCCACCCATTCATTCATCTACCTGTATCAATCTACATCTATTTATAAACATAATTTTTTCTAGTTTAATCATGAACTTCCTGAAAACCAATACTAATAAAATAGACTTTAATAAACTGAAATTAATCAATAGATCAGCCACCCTCTAAACCTAACAATATGTTTTTACCTGAGCAATAGTTTCTGGGTGAAAGAATTCAATGGTCTCCTGGGTTTAGCTTCTGCTCTGAGTATAAATTTCCCTAGAACTCCCTGCGGGGAATTCAGAGTTCTCTGCTATTCTAGTAACACCGTTAAAAATCCTAATGAAATGGTTTGGAATGGAAGAAAGAGCTGCTGAGGCAGCAGGGTACCAAATACTGCCCACATCTCATTGCATGACCCTTGGGTGAGTCATTCAACCTCATGCCTCGGTCTCCTCATTGATAAAAAGAGACCAATGATGTAATCCCTCATCTTACTGGAAAGGTAGCCAACCTCTAAGATGGCCCCAATGGTTCTCATCTCCTGATAGTCATGCTCTTGTGTAGCCCCCTCCCACACCAGATAGACTGACCTGTGTAACGAGAAGGATATTGCAGAAATGACAGGAGTAACTTCTAGTATTAGGGTATAAAAACATTGTAGCTTCTACTTTGCTGTTTCTTGGATCACCTGCTCTGGAGGATGCCATGAAGACACCTAAGCAGCTCTCATGGGAAAGTCCATGTGATAAGGAACTGTGCCCTCCAGCCCCCAGCTGGCACCAACATGCCAGCCACATGAGGGTGCCATCTTGGAAGTGGATCCTGCAGCCCAGTCAAGCCTTCAGATGACTGGAGCCCTAGCTAACCTCTAAATTGCAGTAGCCTCATGAGAGACCCTGAGCCAGAACCACCCAGCCAAGTCAATCCCAAATTCCTGACCCTCAGCAACTGTGAGATAATAAAGGTTTATTGATATTTTAAGCTACTAAGTTTTGAGGTAATTTGTTATGCATTAATAGAACTAATGTAGTCCTCCACCAGTGAGAGATGATGTAGGGCCTTACTCTGATTCACAGTCCTTGCCTTGTTCTCTGGTCTCATCTCCCAACCGTCCCCATATGTATCCCCTGTTACTGAACCACTAGACCTCCTAAAATTTTCTGAATGCAGAGAGAATGCTCTTTCTCCCCTCTGTACACTCTCAAAAGCTAATCCACCTCTCTTTGCAATGCCCTTCCCCAAGTCTTCCTAGCAAGCTCCAACTCTTCGCTCAGCATCTAGTCCAAATTATACCTCCCATAAAGCCTTTTCCAGGAGAAATGAGAATTTCTGTGGTCCCATAGCACTCTATAAACACCTCTGTGCCCTGATCACTGAGTACTGGGATTAACTATGCATTTCTGTACCTAACAAGGACTGTGTCTTACCCATCTTGGTATTACTCTTCGTGCCTGGTACATAGTAGGTTCTCAGAAAATGTATAGAGGCTAAATATATTCAGTTACTACTTGCTTAGCACCCTACTGGATGCCAGCACATAGCATCTCCACCACACCAACCCTTTGAGGTAAGAATTTTACAGATAAGGAAACTGGGGCTCAGAGAGGCTAGCACATTGCCCAAGAACTCACCACTGTGAATCAATGCATCCAGAACTGAAATTGAGGGAACAGAATGGATTTTTTCCAAACACTTTCAGCTTTCAGAGTTTTCTTTGATTTTGTTCTCACTATAGCCCTATAGGTAGCTGGCAATCAGATGAGAGAAGTGTATGCACAAAACATTTGCAACAATAAATTCTGTGCAAATGCAAGGGGTGATAATTGGCCTTGACAATC
>PVKM010012680.1:0-31343 GCA_004027735.1 Carollia perspicillata | reverse complement strand
ATCTTACTAACATTTATTGATGATATAGAAACAAAAGAAATGATTGCTTCCCACATGGAAAGCTTTTAGGATTTATGAATGACATGAGGGCGTGGGAGAAACGTGAGGCTTGTCACAGGAAGCCTCACATTTGAGGATTTGAACAGTAACACCAATAGAACAAGTCGACACTTGGTTTCTGAATGGACATTATTTTATGAAGAATATTGATGAATACTTTGATAATCAAGTCTCTTGGATGCTAAGGTTTCATTCCCTCTCATCAAATGGTTCTTGATCTGTCTGATTTCCAATTACCATAATGATTAGAGTTTCCAAGGAGATGAGAGAGAGAGGTTCCAGATGCAGGTACACTCTGTCCCTGGCTGTAGCCTGGCTTTTATCATTGTTAGGCTGAATCTATAGAAAATTTAGACCTTGTTTTACTCCAAATAAAACCAGGCCACTAGATTCTCCTTTTTTACTTTCCTGTGTAACCTACTTTGGTCCTGCAATATTTGTAATATTGACCTCAATATTGTAAATCTTATGGTAAGAAATACAATAAAGGGACTTGATGCTTGTAAGCAATGTCTTTTGAGCCTCAAAGTAAAAGAGGCATTTTCTGATCATTGTTGATACTCCGTGATGAAGTAGCCGCATTGGGAAGTAATGAGCTCTCTGTCACCAGACTGGCTTCAGTGGGGACCAGCGTACAAGGGGATTAAGAAGTGAGTGATTAGTACAAGTGCCTTGCATACCTGAGAGTCAATGATTCCAGGTCAAGGCCAAGGAGTATGCAGAGGTCAGAAGTCAGAATTCCAGATGTCAGAATCAGTCCAAGTTTAAAGGAGTCTAGTGGCTTCAGTTACTGGACTGGATGCAGAGAGAAGCCAGGGAGACCTGGTTGGTTGGATAAATTGGATAAGTGGTAATGGTGGTGATGGTAGTTGCGGTGGTAGTGCTGGTGGCGGTGGCAATGGTGGCAGATGTGGTGGCAAGATGACAATAGTAGCATTTTCATTATATGTGAGAGTTTATAAAGCACCTTCACATTACTTATCTTATTTCTTTATGGAAAAAGAAAGAGTCAAGCCAGGAAATGGTTCCCAAACAAGGGCACGCTTAAATTTCATTTCTTGAGTATAAAATGTGAGAGAACTGAAGTCAGTTGTGAATTCTGCCAAATGGACTAAGAGGAAGGGAAATGTAGCTGCATGTCCTGTGTTTGAATTAAAGCTGTATTCTGTGTCTTCTGTCATTTGTACAGTTGTTCATACCCATTAATCTGGATTGGGAGGAGTTTCTCGGGATTACTCCTTCACAGGTGTCTTCTTGCTAAATGTATCTTTAATTCTTATTTACTCTCTATTTGGCTTCACTTAATATCTGATCTCATCGGCTTCCTGTCTTTCATCAGAAATACTTCACTGTTAAAATATGATTTTCTATGCATTTGTGGTTCTAATCATATACACGTATATAAATATAGATAGGATTATCTGTAGTTCTAGCAGATGGAAATACGAATATAGAAATACACACACAGATGTAGATGTAGACATAGATGACATCGATGGGTACATTGGCGATAAATAGGCAGATACGAGGCAGATACAGATACAGAGAGAGAGAGAGATACAGACATAAGTAGAGCTATAGACCTGCCATGTCACCAGATAGGGTTTGGGGAGGAAGGGAAAAATGAATGTGTCGCGTTCGTTGTCATATTCTAGTTCGATACTTTTTCCCATCTCTTTCATCATTTGCTTTTGTTGGATATTGCATTTACTTTGTAAGTGCAGCCTAAGTGCAGTTTTTGCATTATGGCATAATTTTTATTTCTGAAGTTTTCTTTTTGTTGCCTTAAATGTAGAATTTAACTGTTATTTTTCCAGTTTGCAGTTTTCTTCAGAATCAAAAGTACTAGTAAATGAAAAAATACTAGAAACACCAATGTTTAAAGTCTTGTTAATCTAAAGGTTTTTGTTTAAACAGTCCTCTTGTCATGATTGCAATGGCTATTAAACTTCAGGAAAATTGGTTTAATTTTAAGTCCAGCACAGCTCTTCCTCATACTGTTTGTTATAAATTTAATAGATGCAGCTATGAGGCATTTTTAAAAGGACATGTTTTAGAAAGAACTCAATTTATCTCTAGGTTTATTTAATCTACAAGCACACAAAAGAAAAATTAAACAGTTCAAACAAAAGATACTTCTGTCTGTTTTCTATATAAGTGAACATTCTATCCTTTTTTTATCCAGTTGAAGATATAACATGGACAGACATAATGATTTCTAATTTTTGGAAAATATATAGCATGAATTTCACTACTAATAATTTCAGTTTCTTTATGAACAACTTCATGAAAATAAGCAAGTCAATGGAAAAAAAGTCAGTAAGACCATAAAATTCCTCTTAGTCTGTGGGATGGAAAAACCCTAATTTGTGTTAAATTGTATAACTTCATAAGTAGATTGCTTTAGGAGGAATGATTATATAATTTTTATCCAAACTGGGGCATTTTTGACAGGGAAAAGGAGAGCTATCAATAACTGTACTAGTTAAGCAGACAAACTGGAACTCTCCGAGAAAAATGAGATATGTTACCGTAGATATGGTCACACTCTAAGGTTCACTGCATCACATTTATTCCACATTGGAACTTACCGTCACAAGACTAATTGGTGATCAATGCAGATTAGCTCCTTTCAAGGAAATAGGGCTATACTCATAAATGGAACTATCAAAGCCAAATAATATTGTGTTCTTCTCTGAATCATAGGAAAAATTGAAGTAATCAGTAATAGCCAAAATGAAATCACCAAATTATTCATTTAGCTAGTGGTACTCCTATATTATCAAATTAAAAATATATTCTAACTATAGCATGTTGTATAAAATAATATATATCATAAATATGTGGAGTTTTAAGAAAAATTTTATGTCATACATACACCACATACCTTCAAGAATAGGACATTTGCAGTTTCTGTAACGTCCCCTGTATTCCCCACCTCCCGGAACATACTTCTCTCTTAAACTTTTTAAAGGGCTTTCCTATGCTTTCTTTATTTTACCGCATGAATCTGTATCCCTAGGGGATATATTGTTTTGTTTTACTTTATTTTGCCTGGTTTTGAGATTCACTTAAAGCACACTATCCTCTTTTCATTCAGCATGAAGTTTGATATCTGTTTGTTTGTTTGTTTGAATGTACCACAGTTTATGTACTCACTTTATGTTCGATGTATATTTTTATGTTTTCAATTTTTTAGTTATTTTGAACAACGTCTCCATGAAAATTACTGCATGTGGGCCTTGATTCATAATAGATTTCTAAATCTACCTAACAGTGAAATTCAATCATAATTTTACTATTATGATGCCAAAGCATATTTCATAGTTACAACAGTTAAACACAGGCACCGACACTGTAATAAAAACTCTTTATTATTGATATTTCACCATTTCACTAAAGTGCTTCTAGGTTATTCTTCTTACTTGAGATCTACTACGCCCCAGAACCATGTGATCGGCATACTACATTTATTCTGAACATTTTTCAACTGTTAGCCCTTCAAAGATTGTGACTTTCACATTTTCTCCAATCTTTACTTTTATTAACTGAAAAGATACATGATAGATTTTTCTCAGTTTATCCTCTTGTTTTTGACAACCTCTTGTATTTTTTTGTTTCTTTTTCTCTTTCTGTGCTGTATCCGGGGTAATTTTCCGAGCTAGCTCTTCTATTTGTTCTCATTTTTCGACTGTGTCCAATCCCATGGTTCTTAACCAGGGGAAGTTTTGCTCACCAGGGGACATTTGGCAATGTCTGGAGGAATCTTTGTCACAACCTGGGCATTGCCGCTGGCATCTAGTGAATAGATATCAAAGATGCTGGTAAACAGCCTTTAAAACATAGTGCACCCCTCCCAAAGAAAGAATGGTCTGGCTCAAATGTTGGAAAAACCCAGTCTAATCAGTGTTTTAATCTATCCATTGAGTTTAACATTTTAAGTGCTGCATTTTTTTATTTGTAAAAGTTCTCTTTGATTCTTGTTTTAAATTGCCTGGTCAACTGTGATAGCTTAATTCCTCATTAAATTTTCAACACCCACATCTTTAACTGTATTTGATACACTATGATTCCAATAATTGTAGTGTTTGTGGATCTGATTCTACACTTTATTGTTTCATCTGTTACTCATGTTGGATTTTTTAAAAGTGTATTTTTAGCGTAAGCTTAAGTGTTTGGAACTTTATCTGTGAAAATTCTCCAAGATCTGTGTTTAAAAACAGTGTTATTTAGTGGACCAACAATACCAGCCTCATCTGTGAGCAAGTTAGAAATGCCACTTTCAGGCCCTGCAGCAGGTCTGCTGAATCCAAGTCTCTGGGGAGGGGCCGGAGAATCTATGTTATTATATTCCAAAGCGACCCTTCTGCATTCTTGAGTTTGAAGATTTGAGAAGTATTAGTTAAAGTATTCCTCCAGAGAAGATTTTTGTTTCTTTTTTCAAGCACTCAGAACCATCACCAACGTAAGAACATTTTTTAAACTATATTTTTTAGGGAAAGGAGCATGGAAGTAATGCTCAGTCTAGTCCAAACTTATATGAGAATATAGGAATTTGATTAAGAATTCTAAAAGACTTCCTCCCTCCCTCCCTTCCATCTCTCTCTCTCTCTCTCTCTGCCTCTCTATCTTTATCTCTATCTCTGTCTCTACCTGTATCTCCTTCTACCTATCTCTTCTACCCAGAGCCAAGGGTAGTTGGTCAGTAAGCCCACTTCCGTAGCACAGATCTCTTCATTATTCATCCAGTGAGGGTGGCCCCTACCAAGGATCTTGGCGTTACATAGGACTGCTTTACCTGACCTACTCTGTTTGGGCACAGGTGTTTAACTTGTGGCCCGTTGAAAACCCATGCTGTCTCTAGTCAGCAGAAATACTTGAGGTAAATGTCCCCACATCAGCTCACACCCCTCCTCCCACTTCCACCCCAGAATTCTGCTTTCTTATAATGTCTGCCCTTCACTGGTCTGCTATCTCATTAGAAACTAAAGCAAAAACATAATGAAGAAAGTTTAAGATATTTTATCCAGTATTTTAAGTGTCTAAATGAAAAGAAGTTTGTCTTCACACTTAATCCATCTTATTGTCAGAAATAGAAGTCCTCACTTGTTTTTTTAAAATTCTTACCCAAAATATTTGCATGATCTGAGTAAGTGTTAAAATGACTAGCCATCCAGACTGCGCCTGAAACAGTACTTCCTGCCAGTAGCCTGACAACTGCATCATTTCAGTGGCCCCCGGCTACTGCCTCAATGACAGGGGCAGAGACAACCCGCCAGTTCCTTAATTATCTCAGGCAGGCTGAGAATCGATACAGGCTGAGTCATAAACACTGACTCCCGAGCACATGCCCTCCAGCCAGCTAGGTTTCAATGCACAGTAGAACCCACAGTAACTGCCTATCCCCAATGGTTTTAAATAAGTCGATATCCTGCACCAGCAAGAGCTTTATATGTTTTGGTAAGGCAATAAAAAAAATTATGTAATTCCCCAAGGGCCAACATAAAATATTCATTCTTTGAAAAGTTAGTTCCTGTTTGGTGTTGTTATATGAGTGTTCAGGATCAGTCCGGGTTTCTTTTCACATAATAAGTTTAGATATAGTCCTAGAGGAAAAGGGGTATATGCAATTATAATCTTCAATTAAGCACCGTATCGCGGTAACAAGATTTTATAGGTCCCCAGGCAAAAGAAAGCACAGCTGTTTGAATTAGTATTCCAGTTCTCTGCTTCACTTTCATAAAGGAAACATTCAATATACATAATGATCTTATAAAAGGCAGGAAAAAGTGACAAAGTCGAGGAGAAGTAGCCTGAGACGTGAAGTTTCCTAGCCGTGGAATGTTAGAGAAATCCAAACCGCAAAATAGTGTGACATTTTGTAATTTTAATGAGACAACTGTGTAGCCGTTGCAGAGAACACCTCATATAAGATGGAATCACATAAAATTGTCAGTAGTTAGTGATTTTTGACCTTCGAACTCAGGAATTCCATATGGTTCTGCCTAACATTTTGTCTTGCCAGTTAAAACAGATTCTTGCTTGTCTGGGACCTCTGAGAAGGTGATCTGCTGGACGTGTTCATAGGGAAGAAGAAATTTAAATACACCTATTTTCTTTCAGGACCATCAGCAAAATTCTCTGTGGGGTGCCAGTGGTGTTGAATTCTGTGTCGACATTCCCTTTTAACCATGCCTCTGATACTCTGTGGTTCTTTTCAGCCATGCAGCATTCTCCTGATTCATTTCTCTCCATTTGTGCTGTTTTTCTCTGTGATGTGAGTCCATCCCTATCCATTCTGTCATGCCTCCATTTTTTGCTGCTTCTCCAGATTGCACTGACCCATAAGAGGTAAGCTCAGCCTAAGAGAAAAAAAATGGCTTTCCTTTATGTCCAGGAAGAATCCTTTTACATGACATTCTATAACCCTGCTTCTAAAATCAACACTTTCTGAACTACACTTTGAAAGATGTGACAAATACAATTCCCCATGACCACACCCACACTAGAATGCCTTGACAGTGTTTCACATGCACAGTGAAGACTGTACTTGTTCATAAGTATTTTTGCACATTAAACCTTAGCTCTGTACCTGACCACCTCCTCCAATTGTCTGTAGCGTAATATGCACTTAAGAGTCCCTCAGAAATTGGTATTATTTACTGCCATCTTGACGGTAAGATTCACAAGCCTGTTTTCACCCACCAGGCTCATGGGGATTATAAATAAACAAATAAATAAAGCAGACAGTGACATTTCCAAATGTCACTGAATTTTGCAATTTACATGGATGAAATTCATCAGACAAGAACTTACCCTCCCCTAAATGTTGTACTATAGAGTTCATGGGAATTATTTTCATATTGATCTCAATTCCATTTCCAAGCATAGATTAGGATTTCCTAGGGCCAATGACCGATAACATCTTCGTTTTATCATCGGGTTTTGGGAGCAGAGAATTGAAATTGCTTTTCATTCAAAATGCCTTGACTTTCCTAAGCAAATAAAGCCTTCTTTTCTTCCTAAACAAGCCAAGCCAAAATATATAGCTACATAGCCCAGTTTGGGTTGTTCATTCACTTGCTGTTAATCCTGTCAGTGCCATCTGATAGCTAAGGGCAGTGAAAAGATCATCTGCTGGACACATTTGAGTGAGGCTAGGTTTCTCCCTTGCCAGCCCTGAAGGAGCCGGAGTTCATCGTGTAATGCTCTTTCCAGCAGTGTTGTTTCTGTCTTCCTGTCATTAAACAATGAGTCCCACTGCTTTATGTTGGGAATGTGTCCAAATGTGTGAGGCTAAGAATGAATTGTATACTCGCCTTGCCCTACAGACTGGCATTCATTTTTAGAGACAGATGTCCGTGCCGTTACAAGAGACAGATGAGCATATCTGAGATGTTTGATAAAATAAATGTTTAATCCAAGAAAACAGTGCAGATATTTAGTCTGTATGTTAAGACACCACAATATCAATAAGGTTTGATACAGAAAAGTCATTTGACCCTTTGCAATCACAAGTATGTATCCCTGTGACCTGCTATCAAATCTAGGCACCGACACAGTTGATGAGGGAGTCTCATCATTAGTGTCCATTGTTTGTTAATGATAGATTCTCACCATTAGTGTTCATCCTGTGTTCTGCCTTTTCACATAGGTTTACTTTGTATGCTCTGGCAATTCATCGTAAGCTTTGTAAAGCTGCTTGTTTATAAATACATTTCAATTGGAATTCTTCTTCATGGCTTTATTTAAGTTGTGGACAATGACAAAATGCTTAAGGGTCTAACTTGCTTGAATTACCCCATGTATTTGAGATACTATGATACTCGAAAGTATGAAGTAACCAACCAAAGTATGAAGTGGGCTGAAGAAGGAAGGGATTAAGGAAGACCTCTTAGAGGAAGTAACTAAATGGGATCTTGAAAGTGGGGATATGCCAGATGGAAAAGGGGTTTCAAGGCTCTGCAAGCCATGGGAACAACAAATGGAAAGGTATGAGGAGGTGTCGTATTTGGGAGACTGTTACCAGTGTGACATAATTGGATGACAGACGACTTGAGATAGGGAAAGAACCAAGTAACAAAGACCTGGTATCTTTTTATTTTATGATCGAGGTTAGTAGAGTCAGTAATAGATTTTAAAGGGGAAAATGATGTGATCATATATTTGTGTTTAAGAAAAATAACATGACTTGACATTAATGTCTCATTTTTAAGCAATGACTTTCTATATGCATTCTAGAAATCATCTAGATTTCTATGAGTATAAGTTAAGACAACATAGACACCAAAGAGAAACTAGCATAGCCCCAGGAATCAGAGAGACCTGGGGTTGAATCCTATGTTAGTCCACCTCTTCTTGGCTATGTGATAATGGAAAAATTATATTGCATTTTGAAAAAATATTAAAATGAAAATATTATTTCTAGATTATAGAGTTATGATAATTAAGAATTATAACTCATAAAAATTAATTATCATGTAATTGATACTTTATTAGCCCCTATTTTAACATTATGGATCAATGCATAACACTGTTACTTGAAATGAAGAAAAACATTTCAATTTGAAAACCTATTATTACTAAGCAACCTATGATTATTAGGTAACTCTGAGGTCATGGCTAATATCATGATGTATTTTATTAAAATTGGCAGAAGTCAAAATACCCATTAAATGTCAATGTATGCATTTTTTAATTTTATTTTAATTGTTGTTCCAGTACAGTTTTCTGTCTTTTACTCCCATCCCAGTCCACCCCCCCAGTGCTCCCCACCTCCCTCCCATTTCCACCTCCCTTAGTTTTTGCCCATGTATCCTTTATATTTGTTCCTGTTACCCCTTCCCTTTTTCCCCTGAAATTCCCTCCCCTCTCCACTCTGGTTACTGTCATCCTGTTTTCTATTTCAACATCTTTGGTTATATTTTGCTTGCTTGTTTGTTTTGTTGTTTAGGTTTTTGTTAAAGATGAGATCATATGGTATTTGTCTTTTACCGCCTGGCTTATGTATTTTTGTGATCTGTTGACCTTCAATGGGAAACCTAACATCTCTTTCCATATTAAAAAATTTTTCTTTTATCTTGTAAAGAGTTTAGTAGATATCTGATCCTTAATAGTTTCTTAATAGTTTCTGATCCTTAATAGAAAATAGATAAATTTTCTTTTATCTTGTAAAGAGTTTAATAGATATCTGATCCTTAATAGATATCTGATCCTTAATAGGTAACAACAGAAAGTTGTTCTTTTATTTTTCAAGCACATCTTGATATGACAAGATAGAGCCACATTTGTGATTTTCTGAAATGCTCAGGCTTTTATTTATCAATTAAATAATTTCCTCCTTATCAAACATTCTCAGTTAAAGTCCTCTTATTTAAGTAGATTTGGTCTGTTATCTACGGCAAAGTAACTCAACAAAGTCTAGTAAACACTTCCTTTTCTTACTGGTCAAAATACTGTGGAGCAGTTGTGTTTTCTTGGAGCACGTGGATGGTCATAGATTATAGATTCTTGTTGGAACAAAGTCACTATTGACACCCTTGGTTAGTAAGACTCGTCCTAGAAACTGAATATTTGTTTGCTTCATGTTAAAATTTTTGGTTTAAGAAAAGCTTCATATTTAAAAACTTATTAAAAGTTGCCCCACTCTCATACTCAAATCCCTGCTGCCTCTTAAATATGCAAAAAGAGTCATGAAATTACTTGAGATTCTGCAAAAGGAGAAAAATAAACACAGAAACCTACTTAAAATGTCTAATTCTTCCATATCCAAATTTGCCTTCATGGGGTCATTTTCCATATTCCCCACTAACGTGTTAACCACACTAACGCTACCCAGGGAAATACAGCTCAACTGAATCAGAAACTGAAATAATCTAAGAGTGCGTAGGAATTCCCTTTAAGGTCAACTTATTGCTCATTAATCCCACATTATTCTTTCCTTAACAACCCCACTCAGGAAGCTCCTGTGGTAGCCAGAGCAGCACTGTTCCTGGAATGTGCCCGCTTCGTCCACCGCTGCAACCGCGGCAACTGGCCAGAGTGGATGAAAGGCCATCATGTGAACATCACCAAGAAGGGCCTGTCCAGGGGACGGTCTCCCATCGTGGGCAACAAGCGGAACCAGAAGCTGCAGTGGAATGCAGCCAAGCTCTTCTACCAATGGGGAGACGTGAGCTTTTGATTTTGCTCTATAAAAACGAGGGTGCTTGTGTGAGGCGAAGACGTTTTGTGTTTATGTTTGTTCGTTTGTTTTTGAGACAATGTATTAAAAACATTTCAGGGGAAAATAATCTTAACTCATTTAATCCTCCCAGTAAATCTACAAAGTTAGACGTTATTATCCCTTCTGTCTCCTTCCCTGGTCCTTGCTTCCTTCCTGTCTATAAGTGTGTTTTCCCAGGATATCTTCTAATTTCTTCCTGCATAATTTCCCCCAGGGTTACATTTACTCCTGTATTTTCAACTGTTGACTGCATGCCAGCAGCCTGGACTTCTCCATCCATCACACTTCAGAGCCCAGGCCAGCACTGCCAGCGGCACTCGGGAGGCATTTACTGCATACTCAGTCTGACCAAAGTATACAGTGTGAACACTGTGTTCCCATATAAACACACCCCCTGTCTGCACCCCTCCTCAAATCCCTATTCATTAATGATTCTCCCATCCTCTAGAGTGATAGCTTTTGAACATACTCCACACCCCCTTCCCTTATTGATTTCACCCCCTCCACATCATTAATGTCCCTTCGGGCCAGATCTTTGTTATTTCTCATCTGGATCAATAAAGTACATTCCCATTTGGTCTCCTCCCCACAAGAGACCAAATCCTACACACTGTCAGGAAAATGATTTCCTCCATGCAGAGCTCATCAAAAAGAAGAACATTTATACTTATCTGTCAGCCTCCAGACTTGTCCCCTTGATTTATTCTCCAAACTGCTGTCAGAGTGAGGAGGCTAAAATGCAAATCAGAGTGTGCTTCCTACGCACTGACTACGCTCCGGTGGCCCTTCTCCTCCCTCAGGATAAAACCGAAACTGCTTAGCCTGGAATACTGCTCTTTCATTCAAGTCATACCAACATTATGGACGATGAGGCCAAGTGAACTACTGTACAAGTATCTAAAGAACATTTATCTCAATCCTTTGCAGCTAAGCGATGTTCACTGATAGTAACTTATTACATTCATTTTGGAAAGCAGGCTACCTGGTTTGTCTTTGAATTTCTAGTTAACTAGCACAGTGTCCCTTGAATGCATGATAAGGTTTCCCCCACTCAGAAACAACCTTTTATCATCCTTCAGAAAGTAAAATGAAGTTCAGCCTCCGGAACTGTAGAATCTGGTCTCAATTTACCTTTCCAGCCGTCCTGTACATCATTTCTGCTCACAAAACCGTGCTTCAGCCAAGTGGCTTGTCAGTCTGTGAGCACATCAGTGTATTTCCCTGAACACGGACCTTTTGGAACTCTCTATCTGGAATATGTGCTCTTTCCCTTCCCCATTCCTAAAATACTAGTTATTCAACATCGACAGCAATGAGACTATGATTCTCCAAACTGAATCTAAACTCTCCATCTTCTGAATTAATAAACTTCTGAATTCTGCTACCACTCAGTGCATTATTTTGGTATGTTATTACCTCCCCAATAAACTGTGAGATCTATTACAGGGAAAGGGCAAACGACATTGAATCCAGCACCCTGTCCTGTGTTTGGATCCCAGTTGACAGCTTGCCAAGTGACCCTGAGCAAGTCTTTCAGCCTCTCTAACCTTCCCACTTCCCACATAGAGAAGAGATCATTCTGTATGGAGATTTATTCTCTACTAGGTCACATTAAACAAAGATTCTGGTGTACCGTAACAATTTATTCAACTTTATGTTTTATTTATAACCTAAAAAATTGCCTCACTTAGTAAATATCTGATGAATGAAGAAGGGAATAAACATGGCCATAAGGCATTTTTCTAGCCTTGGAAGAGACAGAGAGCTCTAAATTATTATTTAGACATTTGGTGTTATCCCAGAAAATTCTTTTTTTAGCAACCCTTTAACTTTTCTCAATTGGGGATTTAACTTAAGATGTTTATTTTCAGCCTCCTGGGAGGACTGATGTAGAATCTTTCCCCTTGGAATCTCGACAATAAATTTGTTGGCTCCCTCCAAACTCATATTGTACAGCTCCTCCTTTGGAGAGGGGATCTCTAAAATCGTAGCTTCAAGACAATGCTCTTGGTTGAGGTGATGTTTTTGTTTCGTTTGCTTAAATCATTTCAGGCTACTGGCTAAAATTTTAGGACCTTTTGATATCTGCTTACATTGCTTTCTGTCTCTTAATGTGGTTTTTCTCACTCCTCACTTAATTCTAGAGTTTAAGGAGACCTCTGTGTTTCCAGATCTCCAAGACATTCCTACAGCTTGTGTTTTTATTGAAGCATTCTGGACATCCTTGTATGTCAGTTTCAGGAGTGAATATAAGTTCTTGCATGTCCAGAATTTACTAACTTTTCTAAGTATTTGAAAGGGATGATACAGAGGAAAGAAAAAATTTAGCTGGAATTTTGTCCTTATTCATTCATGCACCGAGTAACCCAGCTGTCAGACTCTAAGTGCAGCACTCATCTTAGCTTTTTTTCTAACTTTTCTTCCTATGCTTATGTTTCTTCCACTGTTGCATAAGGTGTATAATTATAATATAAAAGAAATTAAAGATAGTGTATTTTGTCTCTTGTTGTGGGAAGTTCCTTTTGGTAAATCAGACAAGAGTGCATGATGATTCAGAATAACTGGTAGCAAGTATTAGTCCTGTGAACACCTTATATGAAACCGATATTGTGCACGTGCTGAGTTATGAAAAGTCATATTATTGATGTTGATGTTAGGTATTCTATCAAAGGAACAGTTAGCATTTCTTACTAACTCACAGAGTGTCATGGAGGGGGGCAAAGTCTATATAAAGGGCAAATAAATGCTTATATAACAGCAGATACAAATAAAATTACATGTACCAGAATTTTTGCCAAATTCCACAGTCATTAGCACAACAGTGACATTCTCATAAAATAGCCTAACCAGAAGTACCCTGAGGAACGGTGCCTTCTTATTCTTGCTGTAACAAAACCCTCCATTAAGGACCACATACTCCCTTATGTGAGACCTATAAAATAAATGACTATTAAGTCAATGAAAATATTTTCACTGAGTAAATAGAAAAAAAATTATACGAGTATACAAAGGTATCATTCTAGTTCCTACAAGCATGGAGTCTACATGACCTTGGAGTAGCACCATTGTCTTCCATCTGTGGGTTTCCACATTGGAAAACATGGTAATAATAACTCTATGGCATACAGAGGAGGCTTATGCTGGAAATGATTCCCATTGATAGGTTGTTTATGTCCTCTGCAATGGGAGAGCCTGCTTTACAGTCCGAAATACTTTATGCTGTTTTTTTGTTTCTTTTCTTCATGGTAGGCAATTGGCGTCCGATTGAATGAGCTGTGCCACGGGGAAAGTGAGAGCCCAGCCAATCTGCTGGGCCTCATTTATGATGAAGAGACCAAAAGGAGACTGAGAAAGGAGGATGAGGAGGAAGACTTTTTAGATGACAGTAAGGAGACTCCCTTTACTACAAGAACCCCTGCTTGTAAGAACCTCTGCTTTAGGAGCACTTAATATTTCTCTTTCCTCTTTCATTTTCTTACCACCTTCCCATGTCTCCCGCTGCACCTTTTCCGCTACTCCCTGTGCATTGGATGTGGAGCACGCACATAGAGCCACACAGAGAATAGGGCAAGAACCAGGAAGAAGAGCCTATAGACAGGGGCAAAGAACTGCAGGCCATAGGGAACTTCCATTGTTTTGTAGTTTCTGACTCTCATAATTATACAAGATTAGAGTTAGGCCTCTCTGAGAAAATTAACTCGTGGAATGTTACTGTCCCAGAAAAGGTTTGGTCAGATTTTACATTTTATTATTGCTTTGGAGATTTTTAAAAAATAAAATTTATACCAAACAAAATTGAACATGACATACTTCCCAAATTATTAACATATTGTAACATTTAATCAGAGTATATTGTAGCATTTGAAATGAAACTGAAGTATTAAAAGAATCATTGCCCTGGTCGGTGTGGCTTGGTTGCTTGGAGCATCATCCCATAACCTAAAGGTTGCAGGTTCAATTCCAGGTCAGGGTGCGAACCGAGGTTGCAGGTTAATTACCAGTCTGAGCACATACGATTCCTGGTCCAGTGCATACAAGAGGCAATCAACTGATGCTTCTCTTTCTCATCAGTGTTTCTCTCTCTCTCTCTCGTGTGAGGATAAATATAAATAAATAAATACACACACACACACACACACATATACAGATTGTTAGATTCAGATTGTTATAGATTCAGATTGTTAGAGCTATGAATGTTCTGTATTCTAGTTATTTATTAAAATTATAATTGAGTCCTATCATAGAAAACTAGAGGCAAAGATCGCTGTACGCCCCTCTCCAGAACCATTTCGTGCATTTGTGTGTTCCATGCCACACAAACTTGTATGTGTGTGTACCACTGCCTCTTCTGGAGCATGGCATTCCACGGTGACTATGTGCTCAGCAGCATCATCTAACGAAGACAGTGAAGCCTCGACCTCTTGATCTTCCCTAGGGGTTTCAAACTCAAACTCCCTGATTATGTCTTCAGGGTTGTCCTTAGTTCAGTCATGCTAAACCTATTACATCCTTATAGTCATGAAATATGAAGATCGTATTTCATGGCTAGAATGTAACATTAGACAGAACTAAATAATGATCAAAGACAATGTATTGTCTTCTTTTCCACTTTCACATCAAGGATTTTTTTTTTACAATCTTAAAAATCATTTTGCTTTTTCTCAGCCCTTATCAAATTAGAGCAAATCTTGACTTAATTAGTAATGAAACACCAAACCATGGCACCAGGCTTTTAGCATAATGGCGAAAGTTGCCCCGATGATTTCCTCACGTTCATAGGAGTCTAGACTCTCCTAGGATGACTCATGGGACTGACTCTGATCTGTAGAAGGACTTGATGGCTATTGAGCAATCACAAAACCTATTGAAGGCCTGCCAGGAGACACCCCCAAAGTGCCCTGGATCTCCCAGGGGTCTTTCAGAAGAGAGGAGAGCTAGAACAATATTAGTTGGACATGTCCTCATAGACCAGAATAATCTTGAATCACCATGAGAGCACCTAAGTATTGTTTACCAGTATGTTATACCTATTACATTAGCTGTTTTGTGAGATCATGAAATCCTTATCCAATGTAACAGGATATGTGAGATGATAGTTATGAGAGACCCTGGATGAAGACAAAGCTCATCGTCGATATATAGGACTGACAAGAAGAATCTAGATGAGAACCTCAGAAGCAAAAGAACAGATTTATAAGTTTATACTGAATATCTAGTGTTTAATTATTTTTTAAAAATAATTGCACATCCAAGCAATTCAAGAGTCACGTAGCCTCCATCACACATGAGATTGGAATGTCTGGTTCCATTCCACTTCCGCATCAATACATAGCTCATCTTGCATTTAAAAGATAATTATGGTGCAAACATGTACAGGTCTGGAAATTCTAAAGAGCTTCGTCTCTTTTATATTTAAAAAGAGGCAATGTTCCCAGCCACATACTACTCCTAGAGAGAAAATACTGGCTTTCATGAGGAAACAGTAGCCAGACGGCTTCAAAAAGACCATCATTTCCACCTACTGTCAATATAAACCATGAAGTACGTATTCTACTCAATTAAGAAAGCCTAATACATGGGAAGCATTTTAGAGATATTTTTAGGAACGTTGATATGCAATGATACTGTTTGCTCGATGACTTGATTCATTTCAAATAGATAACTCTTTTATGAGAGACACAACTCTACATGGCCTTAGTCTTCTGAACACTGACAAGTGATCAATATATTTTTGCTTGATTTGTGATGACATGTCTTCGACAGTTTTAAATCCTGGGAGTTCAAAAAGTCTTCATGGCATCAGTGTGGTCATTGCCTTTAGAGAAAAATCCATTACTTGATCTGTGGTGGATGCAATGTTTTACTCATTCAAAGACCAGCATATTGTTAGGACAAAGGAGAATGCTTGCCTACTTCTGATGTAGCTATACCTTAATATGACAGGCTGACTTGTATAAACTGGTAATAGAGGTGTTCAAGTATGTCTTATCTATGCTGCAGAAACATACCTGGACTAGAACTGAAAGAACTTCTCTGCCTTCAGAACATCAAGAGAGAGATGTCTCTCATAAAGTGAGCCAGCGGGACTTTTGTAGTTTCAGATTTAGTTCACCACCATGTACACAGTCTAAATCTGATTGAATAGCAATGTGAAAATCTTACAAAACTGCTTTCCCATTTCTGCTTTCATTAAAAGGCTTTCTAGTTTAGCAGAGCTGCATTTTATTACTCTATGAGGCTGTAAGGAGAATAATTTAGTTCGTGATTGTCACTTTAATACTCAAGCACTGTTTATATTGCAGAATTACAAAATGGAAGAAGAGAGAGGCCTGTGAATGCACAGATTATGGTAAAGGGAGTAGGTAAATTGAACACATATAGGCAACATTCTCATATGCACTTTCATTTTGGACGTGTTCAGGTAATGTTCTCACATGCAGTTTGATTTTGCACATGTGTAGCTATGTCCATTAAACCATGCCTTCCTTTATTTTAGTTTGTTTACTTATGAAAGAACTCTCTCATTCCATAGGTACTGTGAACCCCTCTAAATGTGGCTGCCCCTTTGCCTTGAAGATGGCAGCGTGCCAGCTTCTCCTGGAGATTACCACCTTCCTGCGGGAGACCTTTTCTTGCCTGCCCAGACCACGCACCGAGCCTCTGGTGGTAAGGAACGCATCCGCATTAATAATCAGGCTACCTGGAGAGGCTGAGCCATGTGACTAGGTTTGGAGTGTTCACCATTTCTTTAAACGACCAATGGCCAGATCTATCATATGATTTAAAGTTCAACCGAGGGATTTTCATATATAGAAATGAAATCTCTTCCCTCTAAAAAAATGTAACTCTGAAGTTGAACTTGAAATCACAAAAGACAGCACCAATGGGTAAAGTGTTTGATTGATCACTGTCAGTCATGCTAGAAACGTCTAAGAACGTGTGGGTTTCCTTACACTGCAAAACTAGGAGAAGTTTTATGGATAGCATTTCTTTTAGAAACCTCTGACAGATTTTTTTAATACTAGCAGTTCAGAAATCCATACAGAAATGTGCTTCCAATGAGTTTTCTCATTTAAATTATGGGCAAAAAGACTTCTTTAAGTATGTAGCCTGTAAACATCCCCAAAGATACATTTTATTCCTGCAGCATTTCTTATGTAGGGGCAGAGAAAGACACACATACACAGAAACAGACACACACAGAAACACGCACACGAAAGCAGGCAGGCACTCACACATACATACACACACTCTTCTACCATCAGGGCCTGATTTGTTTAACAGAAGGTAGGAACACTACCTGAGAGCCAGTCTTTACAGAGCACGTGGGGCAGACCACACCCCACAGACGATTTTTTTCGTCCATCAGCTCTCTCCCAGTTTCCAGTGGTTCTTTCATTATAGGCACCGTCAAGCCAGAGCTGAGGAACTAGACAAGTTCCTTTTTTCCCTTTACCCAAGGCTTACACTACTCTACCAGAAACACTATTACAGTAACTGCCTGTGTGCTTTCATCTAAGGGAATTTTACAGTCTACCCACTCTCCTGCTTTCCTCCCCCCACTCAGCATGAGCAAGGCCATACCCTAACCCTGGTGGGGCCGGAAGAATTCCTGAGTTTTCCGGAGCAACGCCTCTGCCTCTGGTCTTCCAGGGTCTGCAAAGCCCGTTTCCTCACACTCTGACCCATGACATGGATATTTTCAACTTGGAAACATGTATGGGTAAAATACATGTTTTTAAGAGAAACATATCTACATTTGGAATGTTAACTGCATGTCTGGATACTGAAAAAAACAGTTTCCTCTACTGCTCTTATTGAATTGCATATTAACCTAGGCCTCTGATTTTCTGAATTGTTAACTTTACTATTATATTGAAGCTACTCCATAAAATCAAATCAAGACAACCACTAAGCACACATGTTTAGTCTAAAATCCGGTGTGATAAAATATCTGGTCTGTAGGAATCCGTTGGTGTTATCTTATCAATGTTCTAATTATACCGAAGTCTTCATAAAAGCACAGCAGTGTATCTACTTTTAGGTTTTCAAAGTTTTATTGGCAAAATTTATTTTTTAATCAATCACATCATTTAAAAATTACTTTATAAGCAACGGGCAGACTTGTAGGAAATGCCAAGAAATTAAGCTAAAACAGAGCCTGCAGTCATTCGGTCAATGAGAGGACAGTTCTCACCGCTACCTTGTCTTTAACGAGGTCTCAGAAAACTTTTATTCATTGACCTTTACAACATAATTGAGAAAGAAGTCTTTTCTCATGTGTGATCTATTTAAATACAGTTGATGGTAAAAAAAAAGAAAAACAAAAAATAAAACCTCAAGTCACATTCTAACCTACTGTAGAAAAAGCAATGAGTATCATAAAACGATTTTACTAACACAGGCACTGCAATGGTTTGAAATTGCTTTTTAACAAATTGTATTAAATGGTGAATCTGTCAGGCTAGGCATAAATACCATCAAGGTAAAGTATTCTGAAGTTTTAACAATACATTTGCTGCAAGCATATTTATAGATCTATGGAGTTATTTATTAGATCAGTAACATTCTTTTTAAAAAGATTTTATTTATTTATTTTTAGAGATGGGGAAGGAAAGGAGAAAAACATTAATGTGTGGTTGCCTCTCGTGCACCACCCACTGGGGATAGGCCTGCAGTCCAGGCATATGCCCTTACTGGGAATCAAACCAGTGAGTGACCCTTTGGTTTGCAGGCCTATGCTCAATCCACTGAGCTATACCAGCCAGGGCAGTAACATTTTTAATTGTAGTAAATATAAAAGCGACTCTCATAAACAGAATAATAAAAGAATAACTGTAAAATAATCACATTAAAAGCTATAAATATTCTCTGATCTGAGGCTTGAGGATAGAAGATCAGGAACTTAAATGTTCTATTAAGGGAAGAAGTCTTTCAGATAAAAATGCCCTAGAGCTATTTCTAAAATGGAACAGATTTCCCTGTGATATGTTTGTGTGAAAAAGTCCCAGTTATATCCAAAATGTGGGAAAGAAAGCAGAAGAACCTTAAATACAATAATTAAAATAAAAGTTAATTTGTTTAACCCCAGTTCTTTCTTGGGTAGGGTGAGAAATCCCAGGAGGCCCTCGCTGCTTTGGTGGATAATAGAGTTAACAAAAAGGAAAAAAGATATCAAAAGGTATTAAATTGTGCAAAAAATATATTTTTGCCAATTTAACAATTTCTTCCATATAAACTCCAATATGCAACTTAATGTACTTTTCGTGAAAGCAACTTTTGATAACATTTTAGTCACTCTTTTTGTTAACCATACAAATAAATAATGTCTTAAAAAAGAAAAAGCAGCATTCTTACATGATTTATAATCTAAAAGAGCATCATCATCAATTTTTTTCTCTAAATATTAACTTCCCAACTTGTAAAAAAAGAAACAAATATTTTTGAAAAAATAATTTGTTTTGTAAAATTGCTGGTCCCTTAAAATGTTCCCCAGCTGAATTATGGAAACCAATAACTAATGACCAAGCCACATAGCATTAAACAAACAATTCCATGCTATGCACAGAGGAGTTCATAATAAAGAAAAAGGCAGAAACCACATTTCCATACACAGATGTTCATTCATTAGGAAAAACAACATATCGGATGCTTTTGTGCCAGACTGTGCTAGAAGCTTTACTGCCTGCACCAATGAGATTTGGCAAATTAAGTTATAAAATATATACTGCTGAGTAAAATTCCTAAAGTTAAAGAATCAGAAGCAAAACACAATTCACATTCATCGATGCTAAATTGATGGATATTTATTGAGAGTAAGAGGACAGACGAGGGCGCGTGATGGTCGCAGGAGTAGGGGTGGGAGTGAGAGCGGAATGAACAGGCTGTAACAGGAGAGCCAACTGCGCAGAACTGTGTCCTGAAGCAAAGTGTGGATGGCCTTAAGGAAGAAGCAGAGGCCATGGCTGGCCAGAGAAGGGGCTGGAAGACTCTTAAGAACTTTCTGGAGGAGATTACCCTTAAATATAACTTCGAAAGACAGGTGGGATTTTCACAAGTAGGTAAAAGGAGAAATTGGAAGAAATAACTATGTTTGAGTATTTTTTGACAATGTTAAATGGATTTCATGTTGTTCCTTTGTTTTTCTAGATATGATATAACTATCTGAGTACCAAAGTATAACTTCTGTTTTCAATCCAAGGGGAAAAGAAAAAAAACATAGAGAGGATAACATTGATTTATTAATAATAATTTAAAATATTATTGGTGCAAACTGAGTTTTAAAAAATATTTTTTCATATCTCTTTGAATGAAAGGGTGTGTTGTGTCATAATTAGAAAAAGTGCTCTACAAAAATAAAGTTGGCATTTTCTATATTTCTATCATATTCTCCAAAAGTATTTTATAGATAAATAATTAAATATGATCTCCAGCATGTACTAGTTGCCATTCACAGAACAGGTCAAATTTTCAATTTGGAGCCTCAAGGCCAAACCTCTGCTAAGTATTTACACTCCTCAAGGCTTTCTTTAAGGTATAGGAAACATTCTGTTGATAGGCAGTAATGGAACCCCCGATACGGAGGTACACCTAGAAGGGATTGAGGAATTCTGCCATGGTATGGTCTTGTCTTGAGCTTCTGGCCCTCACGTCTGAGGTTTCCTCAACTTGAACTTCCTTCCCTCGTTTGTTTTCTGAGCTAACTTGACTTAACCCTCAAATTGAACTCCAGCATCGCCTCTGTATTCGTTTTCTGTTTCTTCTGTAACAAACCAACGGTACCACAATTTTAGTTGTTTAGAACAGGCCAAACATATCATCTTATAGTTCTGGAGATCTGAAGTTTGATACAGGTCCTACCAGGTAAAAATCAAGGTGTTGGCAAGACTGCACTCCCTTCTAGGGCTCTAGGGAAGATGGTTTCCCTGACCTTGTTCCATCTTCTAGAGGCCACATACCTTCCTTAGCTCATGGCCTCTTCCCCCATCTTCAAAGCCTATAATTTAGCCTGTCTCACCCTTCTTCCATAGTTGCATCTTCCTCCGATTACACCCTAGAAAAATTCTCCATTTTAAAGATTTGCGTGATTAGGTTAAGCCTACCTAATCCAGGATAACTTCCCATCTCAAGGTCCCTAACTTCCACCACATGCACAAAGTCCCTGTTGCAATGTAAAGTGACATATTCACCAGGTTCCAGGGACTGAGACAGGGACATCTCTGGAGGGTCACTATTCTGTCAACCACAGCCTCCCAACATGATTTCTAAGCTCTAAGTCTGTCTCTCAGCCTTGGAATTTATTACTTGTTTGCCTCCTCAGTATCTGCCTTGGGATTCTGATGTCCTTTAGGACAGGAACCATTTCTTATTTATTCCCCAATACACATTCTTACTCAACGTACTCGTGGCATGATTAATAAACAGATAAATGCTAATTTTAGTTAAAACTGTTCACAAAGTATCAGAAAGTGAGGGAGCTAGTTCTAGATTTGGAATAAGGTCTGTGTTTGGGAAAAGTGAAAAACTATGAGTTAGGGAAAATTTTTTAATTTAAAAATATTTCTATGGCCACAACCTAAAGTTTGCATTACATAAAGGAGAATTAGGCTGTTTAAGTACAATCCTATGCAATTCAAAACAGAGGGAGGTTTGCCCCAAGACCACTGCTGTGCCACGGAGACGCCAGCATTCACGTGCTCCTCACTGACCTTGCAGGACTTGGAGAGCTGCAGACTTCGTTTGGACCCGGAGCTGGACCGACACAGATACGAGCGGAAGATCAGCTTTGCCGGGGTCCTGGATGAAAATGAAGACTCAAAAGATTCCCTCCACAGTAGTAGCCACACCCTCAAATCAGACGCAGGTGTTGAGGAGAAGAAAGGTATGAAAAATCAAGGATTATTTCATGTTTCAGGGTTTCTTGGAGCATATTTGGTCCAGGGTCTAAGCCATGGAATTGCGCACCCGAAGAAGTCCAAGATTGCTGGCTCCGGACCGCACTGTGTCCGTTTAGCGGGCCAGCAAGCCACGCTAGCTGGGAGCTGGACTCTTCGGTCAGAGGGGCCGGGTTCTAATTCCAGCTCGGCAGCTCTCCACATCCCACTGAATCTAAGATGCCATCATTTGTAAGATGAAACACTATTTTATGTACCAATAAGAAAGAGAAAATGGTCCCAATTCAGCTCTTAGGCAGCGTTTCTTATTGCTTAGTTTGTGTCTAATTCTTTTTGAAAGAAAACTTTCAGACTTAATTAGATGTGATATTTTTATTTTCAGTATATATTATTCTGGTGCAGCCAAAAAAAAAAGAGTAAGCTATAAATAAAGTGGTTAAAGGGTTTCTGATTGTCTTCAGTTCAGGATTTAAATTTCTTAATCACTTCTCAACTCATAATTGTCAATGTCCATGTTTTTTTTTTAAATGATGTTATCCTGTGTGTCGTCAGAATGTTAGCAATACATCACTTTTAAATTAATCTATAAAAGAGGAAAGCTCTTGGTGCTAGTAACTTAAGGAAATATCCGGTTGTATGCAGCTAGTCTACCGTCAATTCCCGCTTCAGGGACGTTATCAAACACATCTGACTGACCACCTCATCCGCTCCTCCACCCAGCTTCTTGGAGTTAAAAGACACCGCTACCCATTCTGTACAGTTTGTTGGTGATGCTTTAGATGTTCACATGGACACAAACAATAGCACCCATCACAGCTGCCATCTATCATCTTAAGATGTCGTCAACTATAAGACAGACCTCAATTTCACATATGTTAACATGTGCATCTTAAAATGCCACAATGCAGTAACTAGTTGTGTGACCATGTCCCCATTACTGACCTTCTAAGTCACAGTTTTCTCCTCCGTAAAACTGGGTTAATAGCACCTACCACATTGTGATTTTGAAAGCTTTAAATGAGACAATGGGAGTGAAGCATAAGCTCAGTACCTGGTACATAATAAGTGCACAGTAAATAATTGTTGTCATTGAGCATGTAAATTTGAACCCACGCAAAAAATCCCAAATATGAGCTAAAGATTGCCAAGTTTTTCTCTTTAAAGACTCCTTTAAGCTGTTAACTTCTTCATCTGATTTTGCTATTTCTTAAATTCCATTGCACATCAATGTTTTCCTAAGAATTTCAATTAAAAGACTATCATTGCATTTGTAAAACCAATCAAAGATCATGGCACACATGTAGTATTTTCTAATGTCCTGTAAACAATGACTCCATGAATGTTTGGGGACCTAAGGCCCGAACAATTCTTGAAAGGAATAACTCCAGACAGAGAAGACAAAATCTTTAAATGTGGCAAGGAATGGATATATACTGAAATTATTTTTTAATATTTCAAGATTGTTGTCACAGCATATTAAAAATGCAAATAATTGTTATATCAAAATGAACTTCTGGTGAACCAAGTATTTTTTTTTAGCCAAGTCTTAGCAATTTCTGCATTTGAAGAAGTACCAAGTCAATCTATTTTCAGATATTCCTTATTCAGACAAGGATAACTGCATATGATGAGAAACTTCCATCTTTTCAACATAGTTCAAGGGGATTTTCTTTTTTTGCCCATTCAAAGTCATTATGCTACTTATTATTTAAAGTGGCTGAAATAAAAATGTCTAATGCTGACACTGGTAAACTTGAGCAGAGTAAATCACACACCATTTAAAAAAATAAAACAGATTAATTTTAAGGATACTTTAATTTCATGATTATCATTTGTATACATTATTCTTTATGTTCAAAGGCACAACTCCTTAGTAGTTTTTCTCCTCAAAGAATAGCTATCTATGTTCATATATGAAAGTTGTTTAATAGGAGAAGAGCAGAAAACTGAAACTGCCAATAAAGTGGGAACATATCTATAAACTGTTCTTTACCAGTTAGCAAAAATCCTCCCGAAGACTCATAAATATCCTTTAATCCTTTTATAAGCAGGGACCAGCTGCTACATTCAGTGTGAAAATGGGGACCATGGGAACCCTGCTAACTTCATTTGTAAAGTTTTTATTTAAAATTTCATACCATCTGTTTTTATAACAGCAAAAAAATGTCGGTTCCGAAATAAACAACCTGGGGACAATATAGATTCTACTGAGGAAAAGTAACATGAAATAATTTTTAAACTAAAAACGTCTGCCTAAAATCTCCAAGCACGGTCTGTCAAATTATTTCACCCATATTCCATGTACACACTAAGACTGGCATTCCAAGATACAAGACATTTCTGATCATTCAACAGTCTTCTTTTGAGCACCTGCTGTATGTGAGGCACTTGTCAGAGGTTCTCAGAAAACAGCCAAAAAGAAGAGGAAAATCTTTCCACATATATTTTAGTTTTCATTAGCTAATAGTTAATAAGATAATAGTGAATAATATTCAGTACTAGACTTTTAAATAGGAATAAGTAGTATGAAAAAATTAGTGTCAGAGAGTTGGTAGTGAGGCGGAGTTGGGGGAGACTGTCGTTCAGAGAAGGACCCTCGTAAGTGACATGGAGCAGAGACCTGCAGGGTGTGAAGGAGGCAGTCATGCAAAAGGCCAAAGGAGGGATCTTCCAAACAGAGACAGATGTGAGAACATCTGTCATGCAGGAATGAACTTGGAGCTTTTGAAGAGGGCAAAAGGCCAACTCTTGAGATGGAGTCAGAAAGGTAAGCAGAGGGCAAGTAAATACTGGTCTACTGTTGATATGCTTAGAAATTTAGTTCCTTTTTAAGTGTGTCTGAAAGTTGTTGACAGGTTTTGACCAGAAAAATGATACAATATGTGCATTTACAACTGACGTATTTGAAAGATGAGTTGAGCCTGTCCCACGGCTCCCGGGGGACAGGGGAGCCGTGAGGTAGTTACATTAGCCCAGGGAGTAGGTGATGGGGCTTTCAGATCTGAAATTTTGGCATGTGGAGCCAGCGGGATGTGCTTATGGGTATAATTGGGTGAGAGAAAGGGGAAAAAGAGATATATTATCTAATTTAGATGAATTTGTTGCACTGTCATGCCAGTTCTCATTGCCACGGAGATAAAGGTTACAATTCAATGCTGTCCAATCTCAACTGATGTTTTTCCTGTATGAAACCAAATCTGAATTCCAACTGCTGTGACCTTTGTATATAACCAATGCCATGATTCTGACCACTGACTTTCCCTTGCTGTCTCCCAACTGTTGGTGGTGGTCGAACAGGTTCTCCAAATTAAACGTCTTTCTGGTCACATTAATGTGGGGTTATGTGGCTGCACTTCTATGCTGAAAGGTATCATGCAATCAGGCAGAGAATGCTGGAATATGCCTTTTTACATGCTAAAAAAAAAAAAAAAAGAAAAGAAAGAAACTATCTAATCTTTTTTTCTACTTCCCAATCTACTTTGACGTGAAATTGTATTAACAATCACTAAAAATGATAATTATATTTTATTTCAAATGCATTTCAGGTAGATCATAAAGTCTCAGTTGACCCTAAGGATAATATTGAAAAATATAGTGGATGAGTTTTGTGCTGTGATTAAAATAGAGTAGTATGGTTTATAGTCTTTATAGAATTTATCCAACTGTGCTGCAGGAATTTTTATCCAGATGTGAACTTCTGTCCAAATGTGTTCATTGAGCTCCACGAGGTCTTTGCCAGCTGAGTTGTGATAATTTTCATCTTTCTCCATCACAAGAGTAAATTAGAGATTAAGCATTTCACATTATTCCACAGAAATCATTCTGGACTCCTTTATATGGCATTAAAAGTATGCATTTGATTAATACCTAAGCCGCATGAATTCTGACACAGTCACAAATGATCTCTCCTGTGAGTGAGAAACTCAAAACTAAAATGCAATCTTCCTGACAAGGACTTCAAAATATATTAATAGCTGCTGGGGGGAGGGGGTATAGAGGGACTAATTGGTAATGGAAAAACTACAATAAAGATTAAATTTTTTAACAAAAGAACTAAAGGACAAAGGGTTCTGAGGGGAAACACAGGTAATCCAAAGGTGGGGTGGGGGGTGATGTGATTTCTGCTGCCTGGTCTGAATGGATATAACCTGAGTGGGTATAACCTTGGCCTCTCTGAGTAACTACCAACAGTCTGAGATGTCCATCTAGAGATGGACAAACTGCACCCAATAAATTCTAGGACTTTGATTCAGAACACAGAAAAATATATATTAATAGCGATGCCACAAATAATTTGTTTGAAATCTTGTTCGTATCTTAAGAAGGACAGCTTACCGAAATGACCCCTTCCTGGTAATGACTTTAAGCTCTGAGAACTTTTCCTTGTCTCACTCCTACAAAACCAATGTCTGCTGACACCAAATCTTAAAAAGAAAAAAAAAGAGGCGTGTATATGACTATGGGAAATAAGGATGCTTTTGATTTAAAGAGTAGATTTCACGCTTGAACATTTTTTACCCATTCATCTTCCTCACCCATGATTATTTCTTCCAGAACACTAAAGACGAATAATGCATGTCCTTCTTGGTACATATAGACAACTGTAAGGTGGGTGCAGGGTGTTGCCACATTTGGACTGATATCTGACCCAGCCTTTTGACTGAGAAATCACTAGGTGCACTGAAAATGGAACCATTCCCCACTCACGTTCACCCAAAGCACCCCAGTGAAAACAGACCCTTTAGTGCCTTTGTGGACGAGCTGAGCAGAACCCACTGCTGTCTGTTGGAGAGAGAAGTGCCTCCCGTTTTCATTTCTTAATGAGGTATTCCAAAATCCAGGGGTTTACATAATTTACAGAACTCTCTAAGTCCTATTTCAAAAGAAAAACAAAAACAAATGGTTCGTGGTTTTGCAGAAATGTTACGAACAGTCCTACAAAATGCTACTGCAAGGGCACACTCATGCTTGTGAACCCTGGGCCAGAAAGGGAGCAGGTTGTTCCCAGCACTGATGAGCTATGTGTCCGAGAAAGGAGCTGCACCAGCCCTTCCAGGGGGACCCAGCCTCCTGCCTGCCCAGCAAAGCCGCCTGCCTCTGGGCTTGGGAAAAACTCCTTGTCCAGACACGCTGCCTATCCCAGATAACAGAGAGGAGGCTGTTCAGACACAAGTTGTGGAGAGCTCGGATCTAACACGGGCTGGGGAAAACCGAGGGGGAAAAAGCCCTATTTTATTCTTTCAATACAGTTCCCAGCAGGAAGATCAGGATAGGAGGTTCCCGCCTGCTCCAGATTAAAGGAACCTGCAGTTTCCAGGTGAAGAAGGGGGGTTCCTTGTCCAGCATTCGCCGGGTCGGCAGCTTAAAGAGCAGCAAGTTATCACGGCAGGATTCAGAGTCTGAGGCTGAGGAGCTGCAGCTGTCCCAGAGCAGGGACACTGTCACTGACCTAGGTAACATAGAGGAGTGGGGTGTGCAGGGACGTGGGGGGTAGGAAGACAGGGCACAAACCCGAAACAGCTGACATCCATTTTTTTGCGCATCAAAAGGTGGAGGGTGGAGCCATAGGTTAGACCGTCTGTTCAGTCTGAAACCACACTCCCCTCTAGGGCAGGGCTGCTCAAACCTTCGAGTGCGCATGGGTCACCTGGGAGTCTTGGCAAAATGCAGGTTCTGATTCAGTCTGGGTGGCAGCCTGAGAGTCCAGACTTTCAACAAGCTTCCTGGTGAAGCCGATTCTGCTGGTTCAAGGGCCACAGTTTGATCAGTGAGACCATGGAGTACGTATTTGGGAGAGAAAGCACTTTAATGACAAGGGCAGTGTTTTGAAACCCAGATGTTTGTGCATAATCCATTCTTCTGACCAGGACCTTTAAAGCAAAACATAGGTATAGGGGCGAGCTACCTACAGGTCCTCTGAGGTTTAAAGTCTCCATTTCACATTAAAAGCAATGAACATATCAAACAGCAGTGATTGCCTGGACCTGACAATCAGTGACCTCCAGCAAGTCAGTGTCTCAGGAATTTGTTTTCTCCAACTAAACAATGGGAGTCATTCTATTTACTCCACACCTACTGGGCAGGGATTATCTGAAGATAAGTTAGGAGATGACTGTGAAGTGTGTTAAACTCCTGAGGATGAGCTCTGTGAGGATGAGCTACAGTCAGAGCCCTGGGTTGTAGATTGTCACTGCAGAATCCAAAGAGATTCTCAAAGAGAATCCTGTGGGCTCCGGTTATCATCTTCATAGAAAGGAAGAAGACGAAGCAGGTGTGCAGACAAGACTCAGCAGCTGCCTAGAATTTAACTATTAGATGGAAGTTGAAGGGCACTTTCTGTGTCATTTAGTCCTTGTATGAGCAGCGAAAGAGAAAGTTATCCTTCCTAGGGAAGATGTTCCAGAAGTCAGTCAGGAAGTGTGGGTAAATTACCAATGAAGGCTGTTGAATCAGCAGCTGAGTATATCTCATCAAAATGAGTTTAAGAAAATGTTTCTACACCTACCCACCATCACCTTTGAATACAGCTAATTTATATGTTACTTAAAATTCAGCTTTTTTGTTTTTTAGATTCAGCTTACTTTTTTAAGGAGACGAAAGAAGAAAGCCTGTGACTTCTTTTGTGATAGGTCTGAAACTGTAGTGATGTCATCAGTTAGTTTGGGGGAATTTTTTTCAATTAATTATTTGAATTCATCAATTTGGCCTGACCAGGTGGGTCAAGATAGCTGGGCCACAAGTATGGTTTTGCCATAGAAAAGACCCAGAAAAGCTTTCAGATTTGAGAACGAAGATTTGTTATCTAGGATACTGAGTAGTGAATTCCTGGGAGATGTCTCCTTCATGCTCTCCCACAGAAGGAAACCCTTTTTGTCCATGATTAGATACATTTGCTTCCAAATCCCCTTCCTTTTTCCTAGGCACATGGCCATCTTTGGAATAACTCTGAGAGCAAAGCCAGGTGGTGTCAGGAACAGTAGCACTAGCCATAGACACAGCAGTAGTGGAGGCGGTAGCTCTCCAGTGGCTATTGCAGGTGGTTGGTGTCTCCACCTAACTGTACCTGCAGGGTCTGGGCAGCCTGGACTGGATTTGGGCACACAACCAATACCTTGCTCATCTCAGCAATTTCAAAGCCTTGACTCTGTTTTTTTCTCTGCTCCCATGTCTCAAAATGGAAGCCACCACAACAGAGATCGTAAATATCTTTGTGATTGCCAGTTCAGCTGCTGGTGACGGGAACAGCTCCTATCATTAATATTCCTCCACTGAAATCGATGCTATGCCCTGAAACCCACTGGGCCATGGTAGTCTGCCCTAGGATTCAAAAGCATGGAGGACTGTACCATATCAATGTGCTCTGCAAGGAGACTAAACAACACACGCTCTCTTGGTCTTTTTCTTTTGAAGAAGGGAGTCCTTGGAGTGCAAGTGAGCCCAGCATCGAGCCCGAAGGAATGAGCACTGCCGGCACGGAGGAAAATTACCACAGGAACATGTCCTGGCTTCATGTGAGTGGGCATCTCACAGAGATACCTGAGACCAGTTTTCTTTGGCATTGGGAAAGGTCCATGATGGGAGGACAAGAGATTATACTAAAGTCACCCACCTAATTTAGTCTATAGGAAAAACCAGAAGCTGATATTTCAGCTGAACCTCACTAGGATTGGTATTCTGCTGGATAATAGTCCTTTTATGTGTCACCAAGACCAAGGGTCCTTTATTATGGCTGACTTTTGGGTCACTGTAAGTCAGGGAAAACCATGAGTCCCTCGGCCAGATGAGTGACATAGGCAAGGCATGGCGATCAGTTTTATACCGGTGATCACAAATGCTGAGAGCAAGGCCACAGCGTCATCCTCGAGTCTGGATTAGATCAGATTGTAAACCAGGACGTGGAGATGCTAAGATGAGGAGGAGCACACTTCAGAGGGCTATTCAGAGACACAGGCAGGAGGGATCGCTCCCGAGGAAACTGAGCACAGGTTAGAGTTCACACGACTGGCGTTCATAGATTAGGTTTGAGCTGGGCGTGGAGAGAGAAGGAGAAAGGTAAGGAAGCAAAGCATCAGACACGATTGGCAGGGCACTGCTGGCACTGTCATGGATCTTAGATACGGACGGTCACCATCTCCTTGGATTTTAATGTGACTTCCTGGAAGGGTCAGTTAAGGGCTGCTTTGTTCATAGTGCTCCTCTGTGATCATAATGTGGCCTACTGAAATAGTCCCCAGAACCATCTGATTTTGAGAATTTCTGAGGCAGCTGTTTTTCAAGCAAACTTTTTAGTGAAGTCTAACCTACATATTGAAAAGCATACAAAACCTATGTGTATGGCTCAGTAAATTTTCACCACATGAGCACATCTGTGTAACCACCACCAGGTAGAGAAGACCCTTAGCAACATCTTAGCCCCACACAGGCCACCTCCCAGGCACTGCCTTCCCCCGCACTGTGCCCATTGTTGTAACTGCTAACACCACAGAGAACACTTCTGTCTGTTTTTGAAACGCATACATTACATCATGTGCTAGATCCTCTGTTGTGTCTGTTTCTTTTGTCTGTACGAGTGGAAGTCCTCCAACCTTGTTTTTCCTTCTGTATGGCCTAGCCTGCTCTTGGCTAGCCCTATTTCCGTTTAGAATCACCTAGTCAATTTCCATAAAGAAGCTTCCAAAGTAGGCTCATATGGAATATAAAGATCATTTGACATTGAGAAATTGACATGGTTATTATAGTGAGTCTTCCCGTGTATAAAGCAATCTGTCTATCTCCATTGATGTATGCCCTTCCGCTTATCTAGGTCTTTACATTTCCTTTAATATGTTTTTTTTTTCTTTAGTTTTCTGTGTGGTGTTCTGCGCACAAACACTCTGGAAGTGTGTTTAGACACTTAACAATTAAACACTCCTTAAGGATTTAGAAGAAATCACTGATGAAACCTTCTAAACCTAAAAATTCCTTTGTAGGGGGATTTTTAATTGTAGATTCAACTTATTTAATATGATTAAGACCATTTATATCTTCTATTTCCTTTGAGAGCAGTTCACTAAATTGATTTTTGTTCCTAGGAATTTGTTAATTTAATCCAAATGTTCACATTTATTAGCAAAAGAGTATTTATAATATTCTTTTAAGATCATTTTACATTCTGTAGGATCTAC
>PVKM010012679.1:0-31320 GCA_004027735.1 Carollia perspicillata | reverse complement strand
GGTGAAATGTTCAAATTAAAACTATAAGTTATTACACCCATATTAGTACCCTACCCACCACACTCAAGCAGGTGTTACTTCTGCCGGACTCTCTATATGGAGTGAATATACATTTTCCTCCTTGTGCTAGAGAAATATGTATTATAGAGTTAATATAACTGTTTCTAGAGGAGAATGTATCTCCAGAAGGCATTCAAGGGATGACGTCCCTGGGTCTGGGCCCTGAGTCTGCCCTGTCAGGCGGGAAAATGCCTGGGGCTGATCTGGCTGCCTACAGGGACTGGAGATCAGAGTTTGGGGCCCAGGGGAGATCAGAGCTCTCCTGCTGGGTGACTTTGAGCAAGGTACACACTCCGTGTGACCGTCAGCTCCCTGCCTGTGAATGGAGTGACGAGGGCATGTCAGAGGGCTGTGATGACAACAATGAAATAATAATGCGTGCAGACACCCAACACCAAGCCTGGAGGGCAAATACTATAGGTTTTGTGGGAGTCTTTCTTTTCTTTCTCAGTTCTAAATACCGTAGAGAACGAAGAAAAAGAATTGGCAGATTGTGATGAAATTTTGCCTTTATTATTATATTTATCCTAGATTTAATTAGCTTTATTATTGGGGGAAAAAGGAGATATAGCTTAATCTGAGCACCAAGTACGTTCACCAAAACGGAACCCCAGATTTCGACTCATCACCCAGTCACAGCCCTGGTGGACTCAGGCAGGCTTCATATGTTCTTTGTGTGCAGTCTGGCTCCCAAAAAGGAGAGAGAGAGGAGCTGAGCAAGACTTTGGGGGTGGGGTCTGGACATCAGCATTTTAAGAAAGCTTCTGTGCCTCCAATGCACATGCAGGTTAGGGCCCAGAGCTGCAGGCATGTTACCTGTTTTGCGTGGCCTCCGTGCCTTTGTGTAGGCCTAGATGGAGCATCCTGGCCTTTGCCACTTGGGGAAAGAAATCCTACTAATTTTCCCATCTTGAACTTTGGTGTATACTTCTGTGTGAAGTCTCCTTCCTCCTCACTTCCTTCTACAAGCAAAGTTGCCCAATCCCTCCTATCCTACCAGAGACTTAGCTAGTTCATCAAACTTACTCTGTGTTGAAATTGACAACTGAACTGTGGACATTCGTACAAAAGCCCATGCACAGACATACGTTTGTCAGTGTTTGGAAAGAGATCTGAAAGTATACCCATCAAATTACTAACGGGTCTTTACTGGAGAGAGGGAGTTAGGCAGAGGAATATGTGCTCATTTGACTTGTACGTTGCTTTAATTTTTAAATGAGTCCATATTATAATTGTAACAAAAATGATCTAAGGGAGGAAAAATACTGCATTGTTTTTTTTTCTTGCTCCGCATGTCCTCCTGAGGTGACTGCTACATGTCATCTCAGTCATTGTCCTAATTTTAGATAGTGTTCTGCCCTCTCTCGCTCCTTCCCCTCCCCCTGCTCTTTTATTCTTCTTTCTGAAACCCACCTGGGACCATAGGTGTTACGAGATAGTAGGGAAGGGATGACATTTACTCTCCTCAATCGCAGACTTGTCTTGGTGCTATACGTAGGACCGGGTACCATCTTTTCTGAATAACTCTTCGTTGAGTCATTCATTGTAAGTCTGAAGACACAAGAGGAAGAGAGAGACTACTTGCTTTTCTGCTGTAACCCTATGTATCTTTTCTTGTACAGGTAAACCACGGAATTGAAGTTCTGAAGGATGGGTAAAGACTTTCGTTATTATTTCCAGCATCCCTGGTCTCGCATGATCGTGGCTTACTTGGTGATCTTCTTTAACTTCTTAATATTTGCGGAGGACCCGGTTTCTCATAGCCAAACAGAAGCCAATGTTATTGTCGTTGGAAACTGTTTTTCGTTTGTAACGAATAAATACCCCAGAGGAGTTGGCTGGAGGCTTCTGAAGGTGCTCCTATGGCTGCTGGCCATTCTCACGGGACTGATAGCTGGCAAGTTTCTGTTCCACCAGCGTTTGTTTGGTAAGTACCCATGGAGTGTAATGTTCATAATTATTTGATATCTGTTCTCCAAAATAGAGCTTTGTTATTTCTGAATGCAAATTTAAGATGCGTTTCAGATTGCCCTCCAGCAGTAATGTGTTATACACTATTGTAGCTAGGTTCTTCAACTATTCTCTGGTTAATCATTTATTTTGTGAAGGCCTAAGGAAAATTATCGTGAGGTAAAAGTAATACCACACTTCATCTCAAAACATGGCTTTAGAGGGAAAAAATGGATGTATGTGTAATCTTATTTAGGAATAGATGAAAGTAACCCTTTCCCCATTAATAGTATTCAACTATGATATGATAAGTAAATCAAAATTGGCTTTAGGATGTTTATTTTGAGCTTATTCAGCCACAGAAGAGTATATTAGTAAGAAATCTCTTGGTAGTAAGAAACAGAAAAAAAGACTAAGTTAGTTTAAGATGAAAAGATAACTTAGTGTAGGGATTTGGGGATACTTCAGAGAGACCAAGGACAGAATTTGCTTTAATAATTGGGATACATGGACCCAGGGGCTGGAATTCTGTCAGGATGTTCTTTGTTCTGACCCTTCTATCATGTCTGCTTTATTCTGCATTCACACTGAAGATCGGTTGACATCCACACGGAGAGTCTGGTTTGACTCTCTTGATCCCAAGTTCAAACATTCAGGAGAGAGGCTGATGTTGCCCAGTTTGGGTATAGTTTCCACCTCTGGCCCAGTGGATTTTGGCCTGAAGCGGGGTGATATTTATCCAACAAATATTCATTACTCACTTATTATATACTAGGCCTTTTCTAGATAGTGAATCAAAAAGGTATGCATAAAAATTTATGTTTGTATAAACATTTCCATCCTACAGGAAAAACACAGTAAGGAAGTGCATTTATAACATGCGAAGAGGTGGTAGGTGCCATGGGGAATAAGAAAGTTTTAAATGCTTCTGAGTCCACGGGGAAGAGAACTTGGTAATACAATTTTGAATTTAGTGATTATAATATCATAGGTGACCTATCCTGGGTATTTCAGTTTCAGGAACGAACAAACAAACAAACTGTATATGCGTGTGTGTATGTATAATAATACATATATTACTTTTAATCTCTACTTTTTCCTCAAACTATTGCCATCTGGTTCTATTGCATAAATATGTAAAATGTACATATTTTATGTTTGTTATAAACGTACATAGTTTCAGGGAATTCAGTGAGGAGATAGAAGAAGGGAATGGGAAGTAGCTAAAAATGGTAGGAGCAAAGGCAGACTTCCGCCGTTGCTGTTGGTGGGGTTGGTGGTTTTGTGGAGGAGTGAGGTTGAACTGCATGTTGTTGTAGGGGAAGGAGCTAGACCGAAGTGCAGGGAAAGACCGAAGAAAGACAGCATCTGTGAAGGTTTCTTTGGTCCGTGACTTAGGACCCTGGTCAAAATAGTGGCCTCATAGAGGACAGGAGGAGAGACCCCCGTTCCTCAGAAACAGTCATCAGGGAGGCAAAGGCTGGTGCTCTGATGAGTGTGTTTAGGTGGAGGAGTAGCGAGGGGGGCGTGCTGCCTTCTGGCCATCTCTGTTTCATTATGAGGAAGGATGAGCTAAAGTTAAGTGTGGAGACTTGGGTGATTCAAGGAACTTAAGAAAGTGGTTAAGGTTTGAACAGCAACCTGAGGGGGCGTGGAAGCAAACAGAGTAGGGATGAATGAAAGGGTTACTGATTATCAATGAGAGATATTGAGGTTAGCTTCTGTAATGCCCCTAGTCTGACATGTTGAACAGTTATCTCTATGAGAGCTCGGTCATCGGGAACAGAGTTTGAGAGTGATTCATCTGGGCAGGGACTGCACACGCTTGCCGTATCGGAAACAAAGGCCGGGACAGAAGTGGAGGGTTCTAATAAGAGTTCTTGATCTGATTCGTAGCGGGGTCTGACTGGATAAGGAAAGGGGGTGGGGAAGGTGATGGCCTGGGAGAAGTGGACAAGGACCTGAAGACTCGGATGAAATTGAACAGGTGCGATGGGAGTAAGCAGGGGAAGGACTGGTGGGCGAGGTCAGAACACGTGTTGTAACAGGTTACAGTCTTTCTTTGTGGTGATCCCCAGCTAGGGGGTGGTCTGTAGAGAGTGGGCGCTAAAGTAGAGTGGAGAGAAAGCTCATTGATAGAGAGGCTATCTAGGAACTTGGGTGTCAGTCGGGCCATCCACTAAACGTTGAAAAAGCCTGCGTAGTAAACATGGGGATAAAGAGGTTAACTCCGGGGTGGGTAGGGGGGGAGGGGTCAGTTTTCAAAAATGGGTGGAAGGGCCTGGGCAGACAAAACAGTAGATACCCATTACGGGCAGTGGCTGGATATGTTTGTAGCCCATTCAGGGAATGTGTTCAGTGTAGAAAATTAAGGCAAACTTAGACTGAAGTATCCAGTCTGGGGGAAAGCTTTCTGCTTATATTAAAGATTGATTGAGAATCATATGGTCAAGGTTATGGTATTAATAATAAGGGCAGATCATTTATTTTTGTAATTGCTACATTTTGTTAAGTTATTCCATTGCAAAGTCTAATCTCTTATACTAAAATCACATTTTAATCATAGTTACTTTTTAATGCTCTTGTTGGTATAAATAATTCAGCCCTAAAAAGTCATTCTAGATTTCAAGTGGTATATTGAGTACAAATTATTTTAAAATAGTGCAGAAGTGTGTCTCTTATTTATTTATTTACTTGTTTTTGCTTACTATAGGGGAGATTCTATAGTGTAGTCCACTTGTCACTTCTATTTGGCAGTATGGCAGTCCTTTTTCTTTTCTTCCTAAAAATCTGTGAAATTATATGGGGCATTAAAGAAAGAACGATAATCTGAAAAAATTTTATTTTATTTTATTTTTTATTTTTGTTGTTGTTGTTCAAGCACAGTTGTCTCCACTTTCCCTCCACCACATCCCCTACCCCACCCGCCCTACTTCCTCCCTCAATCCCACCCACCTTTGACTTTGCCCATGGGTCCTTTATACTTGTTCCTCGACAACCCTTCCCCTTCCTTCCCCCTTTATCCCCTGCCCCCCTCCCCTCTGGTTACTTGCAGTTTGTTCAATGTCTCTGGTTATGTTTTGCTTGATTGTTTGTTTTGATTATACACTAAGAACCCTGAAACACCAATTCAGAAGAACCTATGCAACTCAATGTTCGTAGCAGCACAATTTACAATAGCCAAGTGCTGGAAGCAACCTAAATGCCCATTAGTCATTGAGTGGATCAAAAAACTATGGTACATTTACACGATGGAATACTACGCAGCAGAAAGAAAGAAGGAGCTCCTACCCTTTTTGAAAGCACAAATGGAACTGGAGAGCATTATGCTGAGTGAAATAAGCCAGGCGGTGAAAGACAAATACCACATGATCTCAACTTTCAGTGGATCCTAATCAACAAAACAAACAAGGGGAAGGGAGGGAGGAAGAGAGGGAAAGAAATATCAGTGTGTAGTTGCCTCTCATGTGCCCCTACCAGGGACCGCACCCCCGACCAGGGACCTGGCCAGCAACTCAGGCATGTGCCCTGACTGGGAATCAAATGTGCAGTCCTTTGGTTTGCAGGCTGGTATTCAATCCACTGAGCTACACCAGCCAAGGCCAAAATGAAAATAAGAAATAGAATGCTACTACCCTTTTTATTGTACCTTCACTTAATTAACTTAGGAGTCTTCCCCCATTTATTTTATGATGGAAAGTCTCTTCTTAATAGACTCCAAAAGGACAGCACAGCATCACCAATTTTAAGCATGCACGAGGAAGAGCAAATGATTCTGTGAGCACATGATTTAATCCAGTTCACTGGTTATAAGTTTTATCTTTTAATGTGACATAAATATTACAATTTTGTGGCTATTTTAGTCAACAGCATGAAACTCTCTCATGGTTTATAATTTGTTGTAGAAATTGTCCCAAATAAAAATGGCGACTCTCACAAATTGGAAATTACGTGTTACCAGAGACACAAATGATTAAGTGCATTTTAAATGATTGGTCTTTCCCTTTACTTTATGATTGGAATAATATGAGAGAGTTGGTTTCTCTACCTATTAGCACTAAACTTTCATGATTTCAGACGAGTCACAAATCTCAAATTTCCCAAATGTTGAAAATAATTTAGGACCATATGTGAAATCAGAATTGATATATTAATATATTAGAAAATTTTCTTTAGATTTAATATTGACTCTTGTTGAGGTAAATATCATATTAAGATTTATAAAAATTGCATTCCATTGGAATGTCAGTTTATATTTTTCCATTTGTTAGGTAGATTCCATTAAAAAATAAGCATGTGTTCAAATAATGCATCCTAGCTTTTGGAGGATTATACATTAGGGATATCCATGAATATGGAAATTGAAAATTGTTATGTTGATGATAGGACTTACAAGGAGAATTTAATTTCTTTGAGCTTATTCAAGAAACAATTTCTATTCCAAAAAGGAACTGAAATGGTTTACAACAACACATATGCTTAATACAGTAGGAGCAGAACATGAGGACCACAGCAAACAGGGAAGATCAAATGTGTTTTGATTTCATGAATTTTGTTCTCTTGTTGGTTTTGTGCATCCTTGGATCCTGGACAAAAAAGGACAAATTGATGCATTGTATAGATTTGAATATCAGAAATGATGAAAATTACAAGTTTCACAGGGGAATTTTCTTTACACTTAATTCTGGGATTTCCTTGCCCTAAATTTTAGTAAAGAATTTCTTTTATGCTCTGGCTGGTGTAGCTCGGTGGATTGAGCACAGGCCTGCGAACCAAAGGATCACAGTTTGATTCCCAGTCAGGGTGCATGCCTGGGTTGCAGGCCAGTTCCCAGGAGGGGACACACAAGAGGCAACCATACATTGATATTTCTCTCCCTAACCCTTCCCCTCTAAAGATAAATAAATAAAAATCTTTAAAAAAAGAATTTCTTTTTTCTTTGCTTCGTACAAGAGACACTGAGTGGTGAAATGGGAAATGCAGAAATGTATTTCATATTGTTATGTCTTAATGTAAACTTTCACAAACTTGAGAGCATAAAAGCAGTTCTGTGATGTTTTTAGTCCCGGAAAGTAATTCTATGAAGGGCAAAGTGAACAAGGTCTAAATAATGCTTTCTGACTGGATAACTTTATCCAAGGATGAATCTTAGAACATCCTCCAACAAACTGCTTCTGTTATTTGTCTTATTTTTTTCTTTTTGTTTTGTGACATGTACAGAGAGCCAGTATTAATTTTAAACACGGATGGCAGGTATAGTGTATGATAATGATTCTGAACCTTGTAATATTACATAGTTTCTTTTCCAAAATACAGACACTTGTGTATATAGGTTTTTATAAAGTGTTTTCATTAATGTCTGGTTCTCTGGCCATCCCATAAACCTTGAGAGGTCAGGGGTTATGTTGTGTTGCTTATCATTTAATGCTCAGTGCCTAAAACAATGCCAGAAACATTATAGTATTTGATAAATTTGAATGAAGAAATATTAATGTTCCTTTGTTTTTTTTTAATGTTACCTTTTCCAATGTTGCTTTTTATTATAAGCTATAGAATGTATCCATTTGTTCATTCATAAAATATGAGACATGGTCTCTGCTCTTAAGGAATTTAAAATCTGGTTAAAGAGACAAGATACATATACATGAACAATTAATTACTCTGATAATACAAGGAAGTGCAGATCAAGTATCAAATGAATAGTACAGACTGTGAAAGCTGTGGGAATTCAAGAAGAGAGATCACAGAGAGCCAGGAAGGCAAAAGAATACTTTGCTGCCAATGTGGGATCCAAGCTGAGTCTGAAGCATGCGTGAGATTAAAATAGTCAATTTAATGCAAAGAGTTTGTTACACATTTTAGGTCATGGGGTAGGTGGCGTGAGCAAAAGAGATAACAACTTAGCTTTTTTTGGAGTGAGGAAAAACTGAGAAGGTCATACTCATTTTGACTGTGTTTGGGAAGAGCAGGAGGTGCAATAGAAAGCTAGGCTGACTCTAAATTCTTTGGTCTTTCAACACCAGTGTCATGTTTCAGACTTTATCTCTTTCACTGCGGTATTTGAATCAAGGAAAGTAATTGAACAAGATGGAGGATAGCCCTGACCAGTGTGGCTCAGTTGGTTGGGCATTGTCCTGCAAACCAAAAGGTCCTAGGTTCGATTCCTGGTCAGGGCACACACCTAGGTTGCGGGGTCAGTCAGGTCAGGGCGCATATGAAAGGCAATCAGTCGATGTTCTCTCTCACATCAGTGTTTCTCTCCTTCTGTTTCTCCCTCCCTTCCCCACCTCTAAAATCAGTAAGCATGTCCTCTGGTGAGGATTAAAGAAAAAAGTTGGAGGATGATGACAAGATTAATGTTGAAACAGAATTCAGTGGGAATTGTTGATGGAGAGATTAAGGAAGTAGAAAAGGATTTTTGGAGCCTCTTGCAGTCATGCGGGCTCGAGATTGTTCAGGTCAGTGTGGAACAGGGGTGGGACAGTGGGCAGCAAGTCGGGGACTGTGGGTCCTGTGAGGTTTCCACAACAGATGGGAGATGAGGGGTTTGAGACTATGTGCGGGTGAAATCACGGGCAACTAGGAAGATTGGGCTAAGTGACTAAGGGGTGATTATCTTATTAAGAAAAGAGGGAAAGTCATTAGGAAAATCCATTTAAAGAGGATAATGAGTTCAGGAAATGATGGGTTCAGGTAATGAGAAGTAGGTGTTGGCCCATTTACCTTGATTAGTGCTCAGAACAGCACAGTGTGGGTTTATTGAACTTAATCCAGGCTCACCATTTCTAATCCAGGTTTTGAGACTAGAAGTGTTTCAGGATTCAGTACGTGCGCCTACATTTAGTCGCTCACCCTGCTGGGCTGAGAAATTCCTCCATCATCAAACACATTAATATATGTGTAGCTGAATACTTGTGTGTTTACATGAAGTGGTATAAATAAAGCCTATAAACAGTGGCAAGTCTGTTCAGGTTAGGTTTTGCTGCCAAGTGAATTTAGGTTTGGCCAGATGTTGCCAACAAATCCGTTACAAAGGTCAGAGTCTTTTGGATTTCATGGTTATGGAGAGTGGATAATGGACCTTAGCCTGACTATAAGCATTTCATATACGTCTTTGGTTCCCCCAAGACACCAGATGCATAGAAATCATAATTGTTTTTTAGAAGACTGTCAGTAAAGAAAAGAATGGTCTGACTCATAACCGGGCATGTATGAGATACACATGTTGAAAGTGTATTTTTGTTATGTTTATATTATGCAAAATATGAAGGAGTTGACTATTTTCTGTGTACTTATGTCTGTTTTAGTTTTAAACAGGAAGTTCTGAATAAGGCATCCTCAATACATCAAGAAATTTGAGAAAACAAATTCTTGGATTTTTCTTTTGTTTTATTTTTATTTTATTTTTTTAAGATTTTATTTATTTTTAAAGAGAGGGGAAGGGAGAGAGAAAGAAGGGGAGAAAAACATTAATGTGTGAGAGGTACATTGATTGGTTGTCTCTCACACAACCCCAACTGGAGACCTGGCCTGAAACCCAGGCACGCTCCCTGACTGGGACCCTTTGGTACATAGGCTGGTGCTCAATCCCCTGAGCCATACCAGCCATGGCCTTTTGTTTTATTTTTTAAAAAGGCTGTTTTTCATAAAATACGAAGTAACTCGATAAGACTTTGTCGTTTAATGAATTCAATAAAACTAAATGCGTTATTTGTTTTACATTGTCTTAGCTTACATCTAGCTCAAAATTTTTTCTTTTATGTTTGAGGTACACACATGATTTTGTCATTCCAAATAGAAAAAATCCAGACGTTCCAGAAAGCGTGGGCAACAGAGTCACAGTGATATAGGAACATCAGAACACAAAGAATGAGATTTCATCAGAACTGAGGAAGGAAAGCCATTTAATACAGTAATATGAGTTTTATCTGACCTCTTTTGTGTTCATTTGATATCTGAGTAGCTAGATAGTATAAATTACCCTTAAGTTTATCCTGATAGTTTATAGTAAGTTTTTAAAAAATGTATATTTATTACTACTCAGAGTGAGTGTCAACAATTGATTATTTTAAAAATTATGTAATCAAGGTGATAAAGAAATGCTATATATGCAACCAAGTGCTACTTAGAATATGTATAGTTTTAAGTCCTCTCAGAATACACGTTGACATTCATGATAGTTATTATTTAAATGTTTATCACCATCTTCATTCTCAATCATTGCATACTGAGTGCTGGAATCTTTGCTTTTATTGATACTTGAATTGTCAACCCATGACTCATTTTTGTAGAGTAAAATAATTTTAGAATCGCAAGTGACAACCAAATTCAGGTTAGAGGAATATGTTAGTCCAATGCTTGGAGTGGCCTTTCACACAGAGGAAAAAAAGCAAAGTTTTTGATATGAGAGGTAAGGAAAGGTAAGGTGGGAGATGACTGATGCTTTCAGCATTAAGATAATCTTCAAAAAACGCCCCTCTTCACAGGGAAATTTGATGTCTAAGGGTTATTGAACTTGGTGACCCTTTTCAAAAAACTCATCCTGTTGCTTGATGTTCTTCTCTCTCATAGAGCAGGATAGGAGCGTGAGGCTGGGAGTCCCGAGTACACAGCCATTTCCTTCCACCCCTGCTGAGGAGGTGCCTTCGTTGGTTTGCAGTGCAGGCAGCTGCGTGTCCATTAGCACTAACGGGCAGTCAGTTGCAGTCTTCAGTGTGATAGGATCATCTGGGTGCTCTAGTTCCAGCAGGACGGAGGACATGAATGCTGTCAAGGGATACCGCAAGGACTTGGTAAAACCAACTCAGGTTAAAGCATTGTAATTAAGCAATTATTAACCAGGTACCTTTCTAGGTACTTTTTAGTGTACTTAATAGAGATGAGTCAGTCAAGGGCTAAGGACCCCTTCCTTAACAGGTCCAGTTGTTGCCTCCCCTCCTCTTCCCATTTCCCACCCCTAGGAGGTAATGGTAGAAATTTCTTAAGAAAGCAACAATCAAGCGGAATTGCAGCAGGCAGACCCTCAGAAGAGAAACCACTTCCCTGATGAGCGAAATAGAACTAGCCAGGGTGGAACTTCACAGCTGGTTGAACAACATGGAGTAAAATTGGAAGTGGAGAGTGCTTGATCCTTAACTCTTTAAAACCACATTGGCGGATATCCTGTGTGTGTGTGTTGTTCAGGTAATAAGGTAAAATAGTCCTGGGTAAAAGAGGGGTGTGATTGGAGAGGGTACTGACAAATCAAGAGTGTCCCTGGTTTGTTTTGTTTTCTTTCATTTATTGCTATAGCTGGAATCAGTTCTTAAAGATGTTTTCTTTGGGTTAAAGTGTAATGCTTCTCAGCAGGTGTGATGAACTAACAAGGATGTTAACAGTTGGCATCGTTGGGAGATCTAGGTCCAGAGTGCTGGTTGGTGGGAGAACGTGGGAGAGTGTTCTGATACAGAAGCCGTGTTGTGGTGCAAGATCCTGGAGAGAGGGGGGAAACGAAGTCCGCTGGAAGACCTAAGGGTTTTCAGGGGGTCAGACTGGCACAAGGGGTGTGTGGCCTCTCCAAAGACAAACCTCCATTGCTTTCCACTCATGGCTTTGAAGCTGTATGTTTGATTTTGAGTACTGGTGGTGGTTGGAGCAGTTTGTTGGTTTTGATTGGTAAATATTTTTATCATCGCTGTGACCCAGAGTTATTGTTGATGGGTAAACAGAAACATGTGGGGTTGATTTGCCTGACTCCAAGGTCACAGCAGTAGCCAGCAGTAAAACTGGAACATAAACCCAAGACTCCTGATTCCCAGGCAGGTCCCGTTCAGGCATCCCAGATGGTGAACTGACAGCCAGGGAGCCAGTCTGCCTCAGGGAGGGGTTGTACTGGGCCAACTCTCTGCAGCTTTGCCCCACTTTGTTTGTGTTTAAGGACCTTTTCTGGCAGCACCCTCTGCCTGACCAGCCCTCTCTTTTGGGGAAGGAAAGTCATTTAGCTGACCTGGCAAGAAGTCGCACAGTTCCAGGACGAGGCCTGTCATTGCTGCTGAACCAGAGGGTCTGCATACGATACTTCCCGCCCTTGCAGCCATCAGTAACATATACTGTGCTGGGCTTTGCTTGTTTTCTCCATGCAAGAGCAATGTGGTTATGCATCAAGATTTTCCTGGGCTAGCCCATGCTTGTTATGATACTTGGTGTGTCCTTGAGGACATGCCCATTGTCATGGACAGACCAGCTAAGAGAAGACAAATACAAAACCTGAGAGGGTAAGCTTGAGCTTATCTTTCAGCAGCCCAAGGAAGTTAATGTTCATATTACACATTTTTAAACTTTATATTTATCTGCTGCCTCAATATCCCCAAACAGGCTGTGAGCACCCCGCTCAGGGGACTGCGTTCACCAGTGTGATAAGGCTTCCCCCTTGCTGCCACGAATCACCTGCCTCTGCCCCCTCCCCGTGACCTAGTGACATTCAAACACACCAATGAAATCTCTTTGCACCTTTTGCTTCTGTACTCCTGACCCCCAGTAAAGGCACTTGCCATGGTTCTTACACTCTTGGCTCCCTACCTGCCTGGTTGTGCCTGCTCCCTTGGCCCTCTGTGTCCCATACCCTCAATGTGGCCCCTTCCTGGCATGCAGTGACTCTGTCTCTCTAGGACTTGTGAGTACAATGAGTGTTGTTTTCCTGCCATGTCCCATGTTGTAGCCACACTTCACTGATCGTCTCATGAAAGAATATAAAGCAGTGTTTCTTCTTCTTCCCAATTTATTTCTATTTGAACTGCACCCTTTTTCAGCATCATTACTGACAAACTTATCAAGTACCTACCATTTGTAAAGAACAACGCTAGACAGAGACTCTGTCTTTCCAGAGGTCGCAATGAGCTAAGGAGATTGACACACTGACATATGAAAACACAGCTCTCATATAACTGCACTGCCACCATGTGACAATCGCCATCTAAAAGGGATGGACAGTCTTTTTGGAAAGTGGCAAGAAGTCATTCCCAACAGAAGTGGTCAAAGAAGACTTCACAGTAGAAGTAGAAGGTCACAGGAACCAGAGCACCTCGGGGTGCATGATTTGGTGAGAGAGCGTCCTTGTTACATTTCCAGCCGGTCTCTGAGCATGTCTAATAATTGAGAACTCACCGTCTCCTCGGAAGTCTGTGTCCCATCACTGTTTCTACCACAGCTCTTGGGTCTAAATCTGAACTGTGCCTTGCACTTCCAGTGGAATTCTGTAAGAGGGAGAAGGAGGGCATTCCAAGCTGGAAAAAAGGCAAACACAAAATTGTGGGGAAGGAAAGGATAAAGGGTTTTGGGTACATTGCGAATGGGGCAGTTTTGTTGTATCAGCAGATTTGAGTCCAGTGGAGAAAGGACAGGGAGGTTGCCAGGCAAATTGTGGGGGGACCTGAATTTCAGGTTCAGGAGCTTCAAATCTGAAAACAATGGGAAGCCAGGGAGCACGTCCCTTCCTTAAAGTACAAAAGTAGTGAAAGCTTGTTGTTAAAAGAAACCGCAGAATATATGAAGTCAGGAAAATGAAACGTGTTTGATCACAAGGACGGCAGCATCAAGACAGGAAGATGAGTGCAGGATGATTGGCCTTCGGGCGGAGAGGTGTGCTGTGTTCGCCAGGGGACAGCCGACCTCTGGCGATGACGGTTCAATTTAGAAGTGGCAATGAGGATGGAGTGGAGGGGAAGGAAGGAGCTACGGTGGGTAGGAAGACTGATAACTCAAGAAGACGGTTCTTTAAAAAAAATAACATCTTCACTTTAAGAAGTTCTGTTCCCTGAGTCCATTCCCATTATTCCATTTCTAAAATTGGAACCTTAAGTTATCATTAGAATTAGATCATCCCACTTCCTTTTCTAACTTCGGTGAAAGAAATGAATGTGTTATTCTGCTTATTTGCAACACTAGAAGAGACTTTAAAAAAAAGCAGATTTACATTGACAGATAAATCCTTTAAGCTGTGAAGATACTGATGCCGCTGAATTTCTTTCCTGAAGCTTAGAGTTTGCCTGAACTGTTTTGGATTATGCTCATCGATTTGACTCAATTCACTTGCAAAGTGTAAGAGCCTTGATAATGCAGCCTTAATAAATATATTTTGTTCATTCAGTAAACACTTATCGAGCATTTTCTAGGCTCTGGGGACTCAGCATTGAGCAACTCAAAGTCCCTGCCCTGACTGAACTTCCATTCCAGTGGGGAAAGATAGACATTAAACAAAGAACTCATTATATATTAATACATAGAAAGAAAGCTGGAGGACACTAGGATGGAATCTGGAAGTTGCCAGAATTCTATCTCTGAGAAGGGGACCTTGAGAAAAGACCTGAAGGAGATGAAGGAACAACCCAAGTGGCTTTCTGGGCGGGGGGGAACTGCCCAAGAAGAGAGCGGGGTGAGTGTCAGACCACAGGCAGTCACATACCGTATTTTGCCATGTATAAGCACACTTCTTTTTGCCCACATTTTTGAGGGGAAAAATAAGGATGCACATTATACATAGTTAGTACTAATTCCTTATCTATATAAATGTTTTAAATTATTTTATTTATGCTTATGCATTAAAAGTATAACTCTAGAAAGCAATAATAATATCTATGCAAAATAATACCCTGGAATACGATAATTGGTTTTGTTTCTAAATATAAGGAAATAAAAATATTGAATTAAAAAATTAAAGTGAAAGATCTTTTTCCTGAAAGTTTGGGCCAGAAATGTGGGTGTGCATCATATATGGCAAAATACGGTATTTTGGGTGTTTGATGAACAGTCAACGGGCCAGTGGCTGGAGCCCAGTGAACAGAAGAGAGTGCGGGAGATGGGGCTGAGATGGGATAGCAAGATCACAGGCATTTCATTGCAAAAAGTCCTTTTCACTAAAATTGGTGTTTTAGTGGAACCCTTCAGCCCTGTTTCCTAGTTTACTCTGAAATAATCAACAACCAATGCTTTTTATTTTGGCACTTTCTTTATCCTTCGGAACTCCCCATTATGGCTACTTTCTGGGCATGCCCTTCCCCGCCTCCATCCCCCTCCGGGAATACGGAAGTGAAGAAAGCTGCTTTTTGTTTTTTTTGCAGGAGGTGAGTTATTTAGTACTTTTAAAGAGTGTCTCCACTCCATGCTTGTCTCCCATCCCTGCCAGCAGAGCCACCTCTGTATTTTTAAAATATTTTATTTATTTATTTTTTAGAGAGGGGAAGGGAGGGAGAAAGAGAGGGAGAGAAACATCAGTGTGTGGTTGCCCCAACTGGGGACCTGGCCTGCAACCCAGGCACGTGCCCTGACTGGGAATTGAACCTGTGACCCTTGAATTTGTAGACTGGCACTCAACCACTCAGCCACAGCAGCCAGGGGTATAAGGTATTTTTAGCAGTGGACCTAGGGAAGGTGGTCCCAAAGGCAGCAGTGTGGGGCAGTTCTAATTGCTCGTTTTAAAGTTCTGACTCTCAGATCCTCCCATGGAGTAAGAAAAGCGTCTCTCTTTTTCTCAGGATGAATAGATGTCCTGTCTATGTGAGGCAGAAAGGTTATAGAGATGGGGGTTCAGAGCCCTGCCCAGTTTTCCCCATTGTAACCCCAGCCATGAGTCTGTTAGTTTAGCTAACTGAAAAATGACCCTATCCATTTATTTCTAGGTTGCTCTCCTGCTTCTGTTTAGAGTCTAAACAGATGACTGGACTCAGTCTCCTCCACTGAATTTTGTAAACACAAGTGCTTAACAACCCACATTTAAATCAGGACAGAGAATGTACTTAACAGCCAAATTCCAGATGGCAGATCAAATTGAATATGAAAGAAGAATATTTTTACTCTTTTCTTTCTGAGAAATCTATCAGCAGTAGGTGGGGGAAGACCTTTATGGGCAAGTCTAGTTATTTTAGACTCAGAAATTCATTCAAGAGGTATTTCTGGAGTGTCTGTTTTATCAGGGGCCCTGTTCTAGGCACGGGGGGTCCAACAGTGAATAATAATGAAAACAACAACAAACGCTTGAGGTTCTTTTTCTCATATGTCATACATCCTGGTGGGGGAAATGCACATAATTGGACCATTCATGCAGCTCACCACATATTTCTGTCTCACCCGTCTCGAACACGGTAGGATGTTCTTCTGGTCTTGTAGTTCGTTCTGGCCAGTTAGAGGCGAGCAATGGGGATAGATGGTCCTTCGAAGCTGGAACATTCGATTGCACATGCAAGACCCTCCAGCTCTTTCCCACTGTGTCAGGCAGTTGCTGCTCTGGTTGCCCGAGTCCCAGAGTGAAGGCAGTGTGGAGTTGTTAGCTGGCCCTAATGCATGTGCAGTATGTCCAAGGAATAAACCTTTGTTGTTTTAATCAACTGAGGTTTAGGAATTGTTCATTACTGTGATGTAACCCGACCTGTCCCGAGTGATACAGGAATTTAACAATGGACACAATTTTTAAAAAAGAGGTAATTTCAGATAGTGATGTATTCTATGAAGAAAACAAGACAGGGAGCAGAGGCACTCATCTTCATTTTAATTAAATCTTCATTTAAAAAGCAAACTTCATTCAAATTAAGTCATTTAAATTTTCATTTAAGATTTAAGGATAGCTCGTGTGTGTGGATCTGGGTGTGTGTGTGTGTGTTTGAGCAACTGGGTGGGCGATGTTGCTATTCCATAACCTCAGGAGATTGAGGTAAGAAAAGAGTCCGGGATGAAAAGTCAAACTTCTACTTTGGACACATTGCGTATGGAATGCTATCTGTATGCTCATGCTTATTCAATACAAATACCGTTCTGTACGGGGATCCAGTTCCAGTAATAGGAAGTAACTCGTATCATACTCATTTTCCTGAAGATAAAAATTATAACCTCTTACCCTTCCCCAAAAGACAACTATTTTAAGATGTTGGAGAATGACCTAAAGATGGCAGGAACAGGAGGGGGTTGAACCTTGATAAAAGAGAGCCATACGGGTCCGATCCACATGTACACATACGGTTTTAACCCTGAAGGTTCTCCCCAGTGCAGTAAGCATGGGGGCAGCTCTGACTCCAGTGGAAAGCTGCAGTCCTGCTGACGTGTGGATTCAGAGTGCAGAGTTCAGGGGCGGCACAGCGCTGGAAAGCACAGCGCTGGAAAGTGATGAGGGAAATCGTGAAAAAGGCCGACCCTTTGATAGGATTGACAGACACCATGTAACCAGACTGATGCAGGGAGAAGTAATCTGAATAGCTATACATCTATTCAGGAAATTGAATTCATTATCAAAAAGCTTTCCGCAGAGAAATTTCCTGGCTTAAATCATTCCATTTCTAGTGGTCTTGAGGACTCGGTGTTATCCCTGAAGCAAAAGGGGGACTCAGAATTCATTTATATTTAATTTATTTGATACTTAATATGACACTCACTGCGTGCTTGGCCCTTTACAACCAACTTGTCAGGCGTGTGTGTGGTGGACATGGACAGATGAGGGGCAACTTCAGGAATGGTCATTTTCTATAATATATGCAACACACCCCACAGAACTGAATGTTTCTGGCTGTTTTCTGCGAAGTGGTGACAGAAATTAGTGGGCAAACTGGAACGTGCTTTCAAATGTGTACTCTGCTGGTGTGAACAATTCATCAGTGTCTTACTCTCCTTTTATCTCTGGATGCAGAGTAGAATGCAGTTTCAATGGGTAGAACCTGGGCTGTGAGGCCCAGGTAGATGGAATGTTTTCCATTCCCTGTTCTTGCTCACCCTTTTCTGCCTTTCTAGCTCACGTCGTCCGTTCCCTTGCATCTCTACATGCCAGATCTTATCTGTTAGTCCAAATTTATTTCAGATGTTACTCTACGATTTGTCTTGGTATCAAATCTCATTATCATGCATATCGCAGGGCTTTAATAAACATTTCTTGAATGTATTCGATGAAGGCAGGTGTCTATTATGTCAGACGGTGCAAAGAAGCGACCTCTTTTTGGCAGCTTCATCCTCACTGTGTCGTGGTTTTTCAAGTGGAAGTTAACAGAGTGAAATGTCTGTCTGGTTTGGCTGCCTGCATAGCAGTGACACTAGTGTTTAGTGCAATTATGTCAGCTGCTCAGAGCAATTTTCCATCACTGGAGAGTGGATTGACTCTTTATTGATTTGACTTGATAATCAATGTATACCAACAAGAAGTGAATGTTTCATTAAAGATTCATTCTAGACATTCTTTTAAGCATTTCTGAGGAATCTTTTTTTCTCGTGTTTAGAGCACAGTACTAAGCCCTACTGGGTCTTCAGCTATTCATCCAGGTATTCTTCTGAGAGAGAAAAAGCCCCCCCAAAACACATCATATGATGAGCTTTGTTGGTCCTGTCTTAATTCCTTCATTTCTTCATCAGCATATTTGTTCATCGTTAAACATATACTCTTAATTTTACATGATAATTGCTCAAAAGTTAGCCATGTAGAGGAGTGTGGCCATCTCTGCTGATCCTCGGGGTGAGCTGTGACTGAGGCATTTCGAAGCTCCCGGTCTTTCTTCAGAACCGTCTCGACGGCAGACTCATCAGTTCTCACTTTTGGCTTACATCCTGTAGTAGTCGAGGACTGGCTTGGAAACAGTATTGGCAGAGACCGTCATTATGAGCACAAATACTGTCCTAAAAATAAACGAAAAAATCGTCTGTGCCTCTAACTGTAGAAGACCTATGGCTAAGGCTATGCTTCTGCTTGGCCGCTGTGGGACTCAGTGACACAGCGAGTACTAAGAAGTAGGGAAGTCCTTTTCTGCAGCACGCTTTCTTGTAGGCAGCTTATTTTCTAACTTTTAGTTGAGAATCCCCAGTCGTTTTCATTACAGAGCTTTGGTGTGTGTTCTAATGTTGCCAGCGAGTTGGCTTACTCAAGAATGGAAAATCAGAAGTCATTTCATGACATATCGTATTAGAAGAGGTTGAGCATGACTTGTTGATAATCCCCCAGTGGCAAAGGTAATTTTGAATTTTTCCGTCTTCCAGTTAAGACATTTAGGACCCTAATGTGTTTCCTTAGTCTACCATCAAGTAGTATGTCTTGCTTCATGGCGCGAAGAAATTGTGTCGTGAAATAAAATTTAGCTAGTTTTTAAGTTCTTAACGCCCTTAATGGCATGATGCAATTTCTCTAATATCAACATCGTCTACTTCTCTTCTGTGGATTACTTTTTTGACGAAAAAGGGAAAGAAAAGACATGATGGTACAGATGAAGTGTTCTGCTGCATTTTTTAAAAGATCTTGAAATAGAAGATTATCAAGTCAGAGGCTAAAGTGTAAGGCAATAGTCAAAGCGATGTAGGAAGACGAGCAGAGAACGGTGTCAAAGATGCCAGGAGGAACAAAATGTTAAGAAGTGCTCCGTGGAGCTGAAAATGTCAAGGAAGACAGAAAGCTGCTGCATGAAGGGTCTTTAAATGTGATGACACTTTTAATAGAGACAACAGTTTTGTAATAAAAACTGCTTCCATTTTATCTTTTTTTATGGAATGGTAAAACTTTATGGGTTTGAATTCTCAAAGTGTTGTTCTACAGTTTAGAAATGAAAGAAAACCTTACTTTTCTTCTTTTTAATAAGTTTCGTGCAGTAGAAGCTGGTACGTTTAACAAGGTCTTTGCAACATAGGGATTATTTTAAAAGTTAATTATTTGTTTGAGATTCTACTTTAATCAAAACCTTTAGTATAGGGAAGTATATTTACATTTTACAAATTATCTGAAATTCTGTTAACTCAAATGCATGATACAAGGAATCAAGCTCATCCAACATATTCAGATGTTCACAGTTCTAATGAAGTTCTTATTTAACAATTATTTTTGATACCAAAATGTATGAAAAATATTGAAGTTATTATTTTTGTGTGCCATGAATTAGGCAAAAATGCCCAGGTAGGGAAACATTTTTGTTAATTTCATGCCATTATTTTTTAATGCAGTCTCAACTCAGTTTTTTCATATCATTATATTTAATGACATGAAATTAACAAAATTTTAATTTCATTCACTTTCATTTTACTCTTTTTAAGGGTTTCTTTCTTTCTTTACTGTTTCTACCTAGTTTTACTGTATCCTTTTTTTTCCAGTTAGTTTTTATTTCTTTCTTTCTGTTGTCATTTTGTGTTTCCTTCTGAGAATTTGTTCCGCGCCTTTTAAGTAATTGAGTTTTTGCTATTTGATTTTTGTTTCTTGCATTCTTTTTATTCTACCTTAAAATTACTTGCATATACTTGTTTTCTCTTCTATTTCTTCTTGTTCTCCTAACCATCTTTTACTACTTTACCATTACAGCCAGTGAGTTATAATTGTTATAGCTAGTTTGCTTTTAATCTGAGCTGAAAAAATCCATCTATGTTTTCCCCTCACTGTTCTCTAGTCTTCTGTTTTGACTTCCTTCATTTCTCTATTTGTTCTCGTGTTCTTGTCCTAGCTTTTCCCACTTTGGTGTTTTGCTCTCTGGAGTAGTAAAAATGAACTTTCCTACTAAAAATGTTGCAGGAAGGAATGAAAATGGTGAAGACAAGAGAACATTCTGCTTTTCCATCACAATAAGTACAAAAGAATTATGGAACTTTAATTTGTCTCCTCTTCAAGGGTGACAGGGCAAATGATATGAACCATATAAAAATAAAATATATGATAAAGTCTCTATTTTAGAAAGTTGTAAACCAATCAAATCCTGGAAGACAGTCTCATCTAGCCTGCCTGTTTTCCTCAATCTTGACTCCCTCTTTTTGTTTTTAATCTACACAGGCTCTTCGATGGTTGCTCCTGCATACTTAGTATTCTTCGTAATTTAACTTGTGTTTCACTTCAAGTGCTTTGTCTGTACTTGGCATGCAAGAAATGCTCTTTATGTATCATTTGAGTTAATTTGAGCTACTATCTGATGTACTCTCTCCTTCACCATCTAAATGTGCACTCAAACCCCTCATTTCTGAAAGGGTGGCGATATCAAGTCGGACCCTGGGGCATGGAGTGAAGCTGAGGTGACCACAGTCCCCCTGGGCGTGCAAGTGGGAATTACATTTTCTCACTTGTAAATAACATTTGATATTTGATAAGTTTTCTCTTCTGGATTTTTAAGTAATAGGAGGTCCCCAAGGGAACTGAACTAGTTAATACAAACTGTATTACTTTTCCTCTGTAAAGTACAAGTTAGCGCCAACCATTTAATAGATATAAGTTGCCTCAAATTACTTTATAAATGATGTTTTTAAAAAGTGAAGTGCAAAGAGTTTCTTTGCAGCACTAAGGAAATTAAAGAAAAAAATTAGCATTATTTTTAAAAACCAGGACAAGGGGTGGAAGTATGGTGGCATGTGTGTGCCTGCATGTGTGTGTTTATGTATGTCTGAGTGTAACAGGGTTCAGCATATGTGTGCTTGCATGCATGTGTTTATGTATGTCTGAGTATAACAGGGTTCAGCGTGCGTGTGCCTGCATGCGTGTGTTTATGTATGTCTGAGCGTAGCAGGGTTTAGAGTCTGGTGGGGCAAGAGGATAAGCAGAAAGGCCTGAGCCTAAGCTGTACTTGGAGTTGGCTGTGTTTTTCAGGATATACAGAAGCTACGTATCTCCCATTCTTGACAGTCTTGGGTGTTCAGCACCTTAGACCAAATTTACGAGCTCTTTGAGATACTTGGAGATCCATATCTGAGTTTTGGAGATAATGTCACTGGGCTTCTATACAGGGTCTGGCAGAAGGAAAGCCTGTTTGAGTGTGGTTGGGAGGGTAATAATATGGGTGTAACAATTTATAGTTTTAACTTGAACATTTCACCTAAAATGTCACATGGTGTGCTTCAGTGTGATATTGTTATGCTTTAGAATTATATGTTTATGATTTTGTAATAAAACATTTTGTAATAAAAGGGGGTGTTATTTGTGCTGGACCCTGTATTTTTCATTTTCATTCTAAAAATCATGCAGGATGTATCCAATAGACTTTCTTTCATAAATTCATTCTCTTTGTTATTTTCTTCATAATTTTCCCTGACTGCAACTTTGGTGAGATCGATATCTAGCTGCTTAATATTCAAAGAATCTAATTTGGGGCAGGGCCTACAACAAAACCATGTTGGGCGGCTTTATTTGTTGTTGAAAGGAAGACTGGCAAATTATCGCACCATTGCTGGGGTTGACTAACAAGCAGCAAGGGGAAGAAACATCTGAGGCCATTTTGTTTTCAGGTCACTCTCTTCTCTCCTTCCCATTCTATATTACCTATTTTTTCAGAGTGATGTGAGCCCACAAGTCCCATTCACCGCATAGCTGGAAACACCTGCATTTAGCCTCATTTGGTAAGCTTAATATGGAATAATTTGGACAGCTTAAACTTTCAGACTGTTCCAACTTGAATACCTCACTGGTGTAGTTTTGGTTCACAGGCCGGCACTCAGTCCACTGAGCCGCACCAGCCAGGGCCTGTTTTGATCGATTCACTCCCTGTGGGTGCAGTAATCATTATTTTAGATGTCTTCTTCCTCTCCAAGATGTCATCTGGGATATGATAGAAGAGTGAGCCTTTTATGATCTGCAGGTGCCCGTGCCTTGTGCTGTCTCTGTGGCTTTGTCTTTCCCTTCTGGTTATTGTTTGTCTTGTCAGCAGTTAACAGTAAAGATTAGCGGCTGATGTAACTCATGATTTGGTTTCTCTTAGATTGTTCAGGGTGATCTGGCTGTCTGGGTCTCTGACAGACTCATCTGTTGGCTCCTACCCAAAGTGTCCAACTTCTTCTTTGCTGTGGCTGGCCTCAGCCAGCACTGCACTCGCGACTCAGTTTCCTTTGGCATTGTTCTGCCATCTCTAGGATCATTCGGGCTGGTCTTCAAGGTGTGGTTTTTCAAGGGCATCCAGCTCATTAATAGCTGGTGACCAGATGGAAGACAAGAGGATGGAGAAGGCTATGAGGCTGTGCTTGTTTCTTATTACTTCTGCATGAAAGTAGCATTCATTGGTGCTTCTATTCTATTGGTGAGAATATTGAAACGTCTTTAAAACTGAAATATAATTGACATACAACCTTATATTAGTTTCAAGTGTATAAGAAAATGACTCCACACCATGTTTGTAGACACTGCAAATGATCACTACCGTAGTGCAGCCACCATGTGTCAACATAAAAAGTCGAGAAACATTTTTTCTTGTGAATTTTAAAGACATTTTCTTAGGATATATTTTATAGTAGGAGGTTTGCAATTCTTCATACCTGTCACTCATTTCACCCATCCTCCAACTTCTCCTCTGTCAATCATTAGTCTGTTCTCTGTATCTGTGAGTTTTGTTTATTTTTTTAAATGTTAGATTCCACACATGCATGGAATCATACTGTATTTGCCTTTCTCTGTCTGACTTCGTTAGCATAGGCAGTAGTTATTGATAAAGGAAGGGAGCAAATAGAATGGGACATTAAGCCTAATAAACGAGGGAGCTGAGTCAAACATTAAGTCTGACTTACTAGGAAGCTATAGCATCCATAGGCTCCCCGAGCTGCATTAGCCTCGGGTGCCTAGTCCAGGAAGCCAGCAGGAAGAACTGGTTACTCATCATTAGCTGGGATTGCCAGGGTGGAATAAAAGCGGCATGGAAAACTCCTTGGCTAGGGCACGAGTGCAGTAGGAGCCAAGGTGGCGACCATAAAGAGGAGGAGTCTAATCTGGGAAAAGCATCAAGTTGGGTAAGGGCATGAGACTCCCTCCAGAGATCTAGGAAAGGGATTGGTTCAGCACCAGCCTGCAAAAGATTAGGAAAGAGATTGGTTAGTTCGAAAGAAAGCCTGCCCATTCTGAAACCCAAGGTAATATAATCAAAGCTTAATAAATGCCCCTGTGCAGGCAGCGTGAGTTAGTTTGTTGGTGTGTCTGCCTGCAGCGTGTTCTCTCTGTAGCAGACATGCAGCCCTGGCAGCTGTGCAGGTCCAAATTATGGCAACGCAGATTATGGCAGGTCCAGGTTATGGCAACATAGTGCCCTCACAGCGCAGCTGGGAATAGAGACTAAGCTAGACTGATGGGGACAGAGACTGAGCTGGACTAAACTTTGGCGTGACCTAAACTAGACAGTGGCAGCTTCAGGTGCCTGCTGGTGCTGGGCAATGACACAGAATTTCTGGGCCCTGACCCTTCTTCTGAGCTTGGTGAAGACAAGGCTGGACTTCTTCCACGGCAGGATGGAGTCGAACCACGTTGTCCTGGATGAGACACCAGGCATCTGGGGCCAGTCCTTTATTTCTACTCTATTAAATCTTGACATTATACCCCATCCTCCCATATATGGGTTCCCAAAATGCTTTTCTTATGACTCTGTGGAAGAACCCTATTTCCACTGGCAACAGTTTCACTTAGCACTGTACCCTGTAGGTCTACCCATGTTTTTACAGGTGGCAAGATTCATTCTTTTTTATGGCTGAGTAGTATTCCATTGTGTTATATAACATCGTCTTTACCCATTCATCCACTGATGGGCATTTAGTTTGTTTTTATACCTTGGCTGTTGTAAATAATGTTGCAGTGAACATAGAGGAGTGTATGTCTTTTCAAATTAGTGATTTCATTTTTAAAATTAAATACCCAGAAGTGGGATTTCTGAATTATATGGTAGTTCTACTTTTAATTTTTTTGAGGACCCTTTATACTCTTTTCCCATAGATTGGCTACACCAATCTGCATTCCCATCAGTAGTGTACAAGGATACCCTTTTCTCCACATCTTCACCAATACTTGTCATTTGTTATCTTTTTAATAATTGCCGTTCTGACAGGTGTGAGATGATGTCACACTGTTTTGATTTGCATTTTCCTGATGATTACTGATGCTGAGTATCTTTTCACATGTCAGTTGGCCATCTGTATGTCTTCAGATCTGAGTCCTAATCTTTTATCACTTATTTGTTCACTAACCTTAGGCAATTTATAGACCTTTTACATTACATTGGACGTGATAGTATCTCACAGGCTTGTTAGAAAGATTAGTTAAATGTTCTTTTCAAATGTTCTTTTGAGCCTTGGGCCAGCTCTCTCCACCTCTTAGAGCCATTCCTCCTACCTTTTCTGAGCCCCCATTGCCCTCTGCCCTCACGGACACACAGAGAATTTTTATTAAGGTACTGCTTTTTTCAACACTGTACTCAGCATAGTGTCTGTTACATACATACACCAAAATCTATATTTACTTTCTTTTTTGAATACATGTGAACTGAAAAACTATACTTGCTCTTACTGTAGAGAAGTAATTGTTAGCATTTTGGCACATCCTTTCCATCATTATCTTTGTCTTTGAAATTATTTTATAAAAATGAAATTCGATTATGTATTTTGATTCTCATTTAGCACATTTTATAATATCACTCCTTTTAAATAAACATTTTTCTTGAATTTAGATGTTTTCTAATTTCCTCTTTTGTAAAAAGGTTCAAATATCCATGTACATACATATTTTAAAAAATCTATGCTCATTTACTAATTATTTCTTTAGGAAAAATTCCTAGAATTGGAATTTTTGAGTTAAAGGATATGCAAATTTTTGACTTGCTGATTATTGTCAATTTGTCTTAAGACCTTTGTTTTTTAACTTGAAGAAATATTCATTAATTAAAAGCAGCCATAATCTTTGACCCATTGATAGGGAGAATCTATCCTATAGAAATAAAAGTGGTTTAGTTTAAACATATATGTGATTACTTGTGGGGCTTTCTTTAGGGTTCCAAACTGAATTCCCATGTGTGTTGGGGGATGTTTCCCCACAGCGACAACAATTCCCCAGGCACCAGCGGGGCGTCCTACCATTCAGCTCAGTTCTGACACTGTTTACCCACAGACAGCATCAGATTCCACAGGTCAGGGGTTCAGTTCTGCCAGACTGGTCCCCTACTTCCTTCAGAAGCCAGTTGCAAACCAAGGCTTCTGATCCTCTGGCTATAGATACAGATTCCCACAAACTCTTCCTTCATTTCAGTTAATTTACTAGAGCAGCTCACACAACTCAGAGAAACATTTTCCTAACTAGATTACCGGTTTATTGTGAAAAGAGCAGACCAAATGAAGAGATGCCGGCGGGGGGGGGGTGGGGGGCGCCCCTCTCAACGCCCCTGGGCGTCCGCACCAGCCTGCCAGCTCTCACAACCCAGTCCTTCTGGATTTTTATAGAGCCTTCATTACATAGACGTGGTCCCCTGGTCATCCGTGATGGAACTCAGCCCTCAGGGGTGGGGGGAGGTGAGACTGAAAAGTTCCAAACCTCTCATCATTTGGTGGGCTCCTCTGGCAACCATCCTCCATCCTTAGGTGGGGTTCCAAAGCACCCCATTTACATAACAAAAGACATTTTATGGATATTATCACTTAGGAAATTCCACAGGTTTTAGGAGCTCTGGGTCAGAAACTAGGAGGGAGACCAAGTATATATATATTATCATAAATCACAGTATCTCAGGCTTGTGGTAGCAAATAGCTGAAACAGTGAATGACTAAAAATAATAAAAAGGTTGAATAAAATGTAGACCACCTATGCTACATATCGTGTAGCCATTAAAAGATCTTCACCTGCTGATCTAGGGTGATGTCCATGATGCTAAGTGAGAAGTACAATTTGCACAGTAGTGTTAGGATTCTATTTTTGTAAAACAAAAAAGCAAAATGCACACACACTAACACACATACCTGTATGTGTGTGTGTATGTATTTCATTTTTCTGACCACATTCAAAGTTGTGGAAGGACACACTAAGGTCTTTGAAATCGAACCCCAGGCGGCGTGTGTCAGTACATCTTCGCGATGTTGCACATGCTACAGTGGGAAAATTTTACTTTTGAAATAAAAGTTAATAACAAAAAATAAAGAAAAGAACAGCAGCCCTAACGAACTGCTCTGACTTTTCTGAAAACTGCTGTCTAAACCAGAGAGCTTCCGGCTGTCCCCAGAGGAATTTCAGGGCTTTGAAGGGTGTGCCCTGAAGTTGGGATGACTTTTGTAAGGTAATAGCTGCACTGTTCGGATTTCGGCAGTTATTGATGCTCTCAGAGATGGTCATTTTCAGAAAGGCTGCTGAAAATAGAGTCAGCTCACACCCTGGCTTGGTTCACGTCAAACAACTAATGTTTCAGAGGAGGAAAGAGAAGAAGAAATAGCAAAAGTGTATCAATGTAGGAAATTACTTTCAGAAATAATCTATAATTTCCAATAGAGAGGAGGGAGGAACAAATTTTGTAAGAGGGGAAACCATAGAATCTAATAGGGTGGAAGCCATAGGTTGCACCTAAAAGTGTGCTTTTGTTCAGTCACTAGATGTAAGGAGATTTTGATTGAAATTTTGTCTTTTTAATGGAGAGCAGTAAGTATTAACAGGAAAAAAACTTCGTATGTTTTAGAAATTTTAAAGTCTGGTAGAACTATATAAAATCATTGAGAAATGAGAAATTTTAATAACTTTGGGAACTAAAGTAAAATAAATACTTTATTTACGAAAGCAAAAACGGTGCCCTGGCTGGTATGGCTCAGTGGATTGAGTGCTGGTCTGTGAACCAAAAAGTTGCCGGTTCAGTTCCCCATCAGGGCACATGCCTGGATTGCGGGCCAGGACACCAGTTGGGGGCATCTGAGGGGCAACTGATGGATGCTGCTCTCCCTCTCTTTCTCCCTTCCTTCTCCTCTCTCTAAAAATAAATAAATAAAATCTTTAAAAAATGGTTATTGCTCATGGATAGGATCCTGCTCATTGAAAACCCTGAACAGAGATGGTGACACAGTGACTTAAATACAGTAGGCAAGCAGTTTATAAATGTGTACCTGGGAAGCTCTGCTTTTACTTGATTATTCAACAAACAAAATGCACTTGAGTTAGAGTATAAATGCTAATAGGAAATGCTAATTGTACACACTGACTTGTAAATAAGTTTGTCAAACACAGATCAGGGATCTGAACACTATGGTGTTAATATTTAAAATGGGCATATTTTAGATGCACATATGGCTTTATGCAGAACACATGCTGAAGTTATTCTAGCCCTGTAGAATAATAGTCTCAGAATTTACATTTTACTGTACTTTCAATGTGTGTCATAAATAAGTGATAACAGGTTAATGAAGAAGGCCGATTTGATTCACGTTTTCTAAAACTTCCTAGGCAAAACCAGTGGAAGTGTTCTAGTCAATGTCAGTGAAAGTGAATGCTGAAATAGTCATGAAGAACTTCGTGTTGTAATTGGTGACCACTCTATATTCCAGTGTGTAATTCTTTTGTTCCCTGTTGGTGTGTTGGTGTGATCAGTGGGAGTGCCGTGTCACTCTGATGCAGACTTAACGCACGTTGACTTGGTGCAGGTCCCGAAGTGGCCACTAGAAAGGTCCGCTATTGGCTGAGGCAGGCGTATGACTGTATGCAGCAAACGCGCTGAGAGGTGCAGTCCCTGCCTCCTCCTCTTTCTGGATCTGATGTGGGCTGTGGTTTCTGCATGGAGAGTTTGGGTCCTGTATTGCTATCCTGTGCCCACTTGGTATGTTTCAACGAGAGCCCTGACTCCTCTCGGCAGGTTCCATCAGTGCACATTCTATCAGTGTGCAGTTTAAAACATTCATTTATTCAAGTTTATCTATTTCAGCTAACGGTTAATTTGTTCCTGCTGCATTGGGGGTAATCCATCCCCAGGCCTTTCTGTGTTATCTTGAATAATTGAGGGCGTGCTGGTGCGCAGCCACACTGCTACGGAAGCTGCTGCTAAGCCTCCAAGAGGCTCCCTCACTGGAGCGAGATTGAAAGTGATTCCAGCTGGCTAGAAAAAAATTGCATGGAAGCTGTAATAGACCCTGAGGAAGGAAATCTGTTTCCACCAAGGTAGAAGAACGGTTCATATGTAAGGAATATAAATTAAAGCTTCCTTTAAGTCATCGGAGTGTCTCTAGTGGTTTTCAAGTAACATTATTCTTCATGTCTTATTTCATTAACTTCTAATGGGAGACTTTCTGAAACCTTAGTTTAGTCATTTATAAAATGAAGTAATAATACCTGCCCTCAATTCTACAGTTTTGTGAGGATCAAATAGTTAGGGTGGGGTGAAGGCTCCTATACATTAGAAATTTGTACGACACTCTGAGGCACTGTTTTCTTTCTTTTGCCTTTTTATTACTTTTCTTAACTTCTCGTATTACATACTAGTACTTGGATACAACATATAACTACCACGTGAAATGGTTAAAAAAATTGAATGTCTCACTAACTTGAATCTCTACCCCTTTTATTTTTCCTGTGCAGAAATGAAACCAGCCTGTCAGTTACATCCAGTTTCAAATCTTGCAGGATTAAGTAGGTGAGGCCTGGCGGAAGCTTGGGAAGCACTGGGCATTGCCGAAGAATGGATGCCCGCTCCTTCTGGGCATGCGGTGCCTAAAGGAAAAGCTGGGCTGCTCAGTGTTGGTGAGCGGTGTCTCGCAACTGGCTGCAGAGGCCCCTGAAGCCTCACCCAGAGACCCTGGGGACAGTGCTTTTCTTTAGCCATTTTCCACTGAGACTGAGCAGTGCGACCTCTTGCTGCTGCACTTTCTCAAAGCGATTGTATTTCACTGCTCTCGTAAACACATCTTGTTGTAAAAGAAACAAGGTTGTCTTTTAAGCTGGTGCTCCTGCCCCACGAGAAAAATAAAACCCAGCCTCCTTTCAGGACCTTTTGGCCTCATGAGAAGGCAGCCCTTTTCATTTTTTGTTAAGAATGCTGTTGTTTTTTTTAAATCAACGCCCCATTCTTCATGTAGAAGTACAATGCATTATGAATAGAGAGAATCAGGATTGATAAAGAGGCCATTTATACTTTTGCTGTCTGGGATTCAGAAAGTTTTAACTAGCAGACCTAGTTAAATAGAAAATTCTAAGACCCAAAATGTGGAGATGTTGAAGTCACTATTTAATGCTGTTTTTTCTTTTTCTTTTTTAAATTCTACCTGTGACAGGTACTAGCTTTCTTATGTATGTGAATGCTTGCAACATTTGGTCTGTTCTAATGTCCTCTATATTTTATACTTTGCTATGGCAGTAGCACAGATGTTGTTAGATAAGGCCACAATTTACTTTCGTCTTTTAGTCAGAAAGTAAGTTTGGTGCTAGGTGAAATAGCTTAGATTCCCTAGATGAGCACTATCCGATGCTGTAGCCATTAGTCGCATGTTACTGACCTTTTGAGCACTTGAAGCGAAGCCAGTGTGATTGAGATGTGTCGGAAGTGCGACGTGCACACCACGGCAAGTGCAAAGAAAGTAGGTAAAATATTTTACTCATAATTTTTATATTGATAACATCTGGAAATATTCTGGACATATCGGTTAAGTCAAGTCTATTAAAATCAATGTCACTTATTCTTTAACTTCGGATTCCTAGAACATTCAGAACTGCATGTGAGACTCACACAGTGCCGCTGCTGCAGCGTGCTGCTCTGAACAGTCTTCATGTAGACGTATTGTGTCTCTTTACCAGGTTACCTCACCTTGCCCCTGATTTGGGGAGCAATTTAAAGAGGTCTGCAGTCCATGGAAGTGTTAATTTTCATCGTCTCACATCTGAAGTTTCACTAGCACTACTTCAAGGTTCTGGCATCTCTTAGAGGTTTCATTTGTGAAAAGTCACTTTGAAACTCACTTTGGGTCATTGAGTTGTGTCGTTTCGCTGTGTGTGCTTAAAGGAGGCTTCTTCCTGGAGAGAGGGCGCCGTCTTGTGGAATGTAATGAATACAGCACCTTAGGTTTTAGCTGCAGATTGTAAGATCCTGCAACAGGCAAATAATTTATTTCAGATGTTTGGGGGAAAAAACTCCGACTAAGGATAAAGATGTTCACTTCTCTGTAGCATCCTCTTTCATAAATGGAGCTCGTATCACTTCTGGGACTTACTGCTCTTAGCTACACAATGCCAAGGTTGAGACGATGTAATAAGAACATTCTGATTTGGAGTGCTTTGTAAAATTACAAAGCTCTTGTTCATGTTTTTGGACTTTTTTTCCCTCCTCAGATTCCCAAATGAGGTTTTTGAACTTGAAGAGAGTGTAAGGGTGATAAACGGTAGTGGGAAAAAGGATGGAGGCAAGGTTCCATACTTTTGTCCTTTTTCTATGTAAAACTTGAGGGTGTTTAAGCTATTTAATTCATATGAGTAAGCTTTATTAGGTAAATGAGGAAGAAAATAGATAACTAGTAATACTATATTTTCTCAAGAACTGATTTTAGTATTTCCTAGGCATTTGTTTTAAAAAGGGAAACAGTAATGAAAGGGCCTGGTTTCTGTGTTCCTGCTGTATTTTTTCTTGGGTACACATAAAGGTGAATCATTCAATTCATATCTCA
>PVKM010012678.1:8216-31419 GCA_004027735.1 Carollia perspicillata | reverse complement strand
GAGGAAAAGAAGTAGAAGTCCGTGATGCGGACTCCCGGCACCATCAGCTGGGTCACCACCGTGATCTCCAGTTAATCCAAAGCCATGTGGCACCTTCTCGTGGCCCACCAGCAAGAGTCCTTTCACCCTTTTACTTCCAGGCAAAGTCTCTCCTGCTACCTAAGCCATGTGGCAAAAGGGAGCACCCCAAAGCCTCGTAGTCCTGACTCTCACCAAAGCCTTGGAGTCCCCACTCTGCCAAAGCTGAGTGGTTCTCTCCCTCACATGGGTGCCACGCCTAGGTTTTAAATCCCCGCACCAATCTTCCTCTGCGGGCCCATTTCTGACTCCTCCCACAATTGGCTACACCTTCCAGGACTCCCATATCTTTCCAGCTTTACTGGGCTGCCATAGTGAGTCTGCGCAGGTGTGGCCCCCATGGCATGGAGCCAATCATCTCCAAGCTCTCACGCAGATGCTATAACCAGGGGGAGTTGCCTCCCAGTCACATCCTGGGTGGAAGTCCCTCCTATCCTCCTGGCTCAAAGCAGGGCCACAGCTATTTAACATATCCATGAAACCAGTTAAAGGTTATAGATATGTTAAACGACTATGCCAGAGGTTAGCTGCAAAGCTGTTGCTATACAAAACAGCTCTGAATGGCCCTGCTCCACTGTCCCATTCCCCCAACTCACACCTGTGGGGATGAGGATATCATATATATTTTTCTAATATTTCCTGGACACCTTGAGTTCTGGACCCCATTCCAAATCCCTGTTTGGGGCCCCCCTCTTGGCTGCACCCTGTTATAACACCACAACTATAAAAACACTAACAAGATGTTTCTTCTTAAATTAATTTAGCCCACATAATGATGAGACAGTTCCAACAATCGAATTACAAAAGGATTTAGACCTTTTAGTTCCATGGAGGCATTATGTTGAGGTCAAATGTATTTTGCATGAAGTCGCAGTTTAAATACCCGAAGTAGTGGTGATAGTTCCCTTTTTACCAACTATAACTTGACTTAAAGAAGTAATAATCTTTTGAAGTTGAAGAATAACTGTGAGAGTTTGGGTGTTCGTACACCCCAAACACTGTGTTTCACAGTTGCTCAAAGAACAGGAATCTGTCTTTGTGTGCAGAAATTTCAAGAAACACTAGGCACGCAAAGTCTTTGAACATGATCGAGTCCCAAACATTTTCTATGCAAATAACCATGTATTTCAGTGTCTTCAGCTCATCCCTTCAATTTCTCTTCAGGCATTTCCTCTATAAATAAAAACTCATGTTTATCTCACTCACTCAATTTCTGATTCAGAAAATCTATTAAGAAAGTAATGGGAATGTGCTCATTTGAAATCGTGTCTAGTCCCTTCTGAATGTTATGTTTACACTGATGGCTGACATTGCAAGACCACTTGACAAGACTAACCCCTGGGTAGATATCCAGTTATGTGGTAGCCATGCTACCTTGAATTTAATTTGCCACACAAATTACAGAGAAGACAGCAGGTGTTTTTGTCCAACCCCATTGGTTGTGATTAGAGGGGTGACAAAACTATGAAATTAATGTGGACATACTGCTTTGAGAGCTAATTTTCTCGTGTGTGTGACATGTCATAGCATATCTGAAAGGTGTGTGTTTCCCCTTTGGTCCTAAGAGCAGATGTTGTCTACTTCAATCCATTTTCAGCTATTAACAGGAGCTTTTAACTACATTGGTGAAAGGTGGAGACTTTGAATTAGTCCTTTGTCCAGGAGCAACATGACATTTAGTTGGAGGAGAAGTTTAAGGCTGCCAGAATCTATTGTAACATGTGGAAAAATATTAACACGTGTAAGCGATGATGTAGGCAGCTTCAGGGAACAATGTCATTTCCCCACTGACTTAACAGCCTACAGAAGGCAATGAATGGTGGTCACCCTGAGTGGTATGGGATGAAAAGAATAGGAATAGAGTGAATGCAATAGCAAAAAAAAAAGCATCACAGGACTCCCTCAAAGCCAGTTTTTTGAGGTAATACAGTTGCTTTCTTCCTCGGACAATTCCTCCGAGAAGTGTATACATTTATGTCAGATCTCATTTCCCTGTTAATGTGTAAGGAAGCCAAATAGAAAGGACTGTAGAACATGTTCGGAAAACTAATTTCATCCACTGTATTTGATGTGTGATCAGAGACAGGAAACAAAACATTTTGTATTCTTTCTTCCCCCACCCCAGATATCCTTAAATCAAATAGTAGAGCTACAATAAAACATTATCTGTCACCTTGGCTTTTCCCCAGCTGTCGGTGATGGACCATGGGGGACTCCTCTCTGAGTCTGAGAGCTTCTCATCACTGTGTCCACAGAGCACTGAGCCAGCATGTGGAGGTCCTAAGTGACTACCGTTTTGAAGGTTTAACCTTGATTTCTTTTGCTAACAACATGTAAAAGCATAGAAGCTGCTTTCACATATCCTTCTATTCTATAAGAAAGTATAGACAATAATGAACTTGGACACTGGAGATAGAACAAGAGATCTTTCAATAATGATTGGGAGGCACCGTTATGTACTTTCAGGAGAGAGGCTGTGGGTGTTTTCCAAAAAATATTATGAGAAGCAAAATGTAGAAATACTTGTCAAGTGATAGGTGAGAAATACATTCAGGGACTGACTCTTTACTTTGCTCTTCAATGTTGCATTATTCTAAAACATCTTCCAAGTGGAATTTTTATTCCAAATTTCCCAGGACTTGATAAAAGAAAACCAGTTAGAGTTTTGATAGTTAAAACATAGAACCTAGGGTTGGGACCAAACAGGAAAGAATTTTCTTGCTGGCATTCCAGATGTCTGATAATCCATTCCTGTATCAACACTTACTAAATGTCTATCCTTAGAAGTAACCAGTATTTGGTTGATTTAATGAGCACAGTTCTGCGGGCGAGATGTGGCTTCCTTCTCTGTTTCCCACATATAATTTAAGTGGACCCACTGTTTGGCGACGGGAATAATCTGTCATTCTGGAACTTTGTGCTCATCCTCAGCAGTCTGTGCCACCCCCACCTGCGTGATCTCCAGGTACCAACAACGTAACCCCAGGTACTTTGCCTAGGTGTTCGCAGATGGTTTTAGGGGGAAAGAAAAGACCAGGGGATGACATGATGGCAAGCATGGAAAAACAGAGGATTTGACATAATTGCATTTAATACTTTTATGAGCAAAATATACTTTGCTATTTTCTTTGAACTTGACAGTCTGTGCTTTGGATTCTGAAAGGGAAGTTACGGGTTTGATTTCATTCTCACGTCTTTCCCGGGAAGTTAGTGTGTCAGTGGAGTCTCGGGGAAAGTTAAGGCAGGGACTTATTTCAGTTTGGAGGAATACGAAGAGGCTATGCTTCAGAACAATTACAGGAGTGAAATATGAGGGGATAAATGGAAGTGAGAAATAAGAGAATATTTCTTATACAAGTCCAAGTACTGGTAGAAGGACAGTGAAAGAGAGACTTCCGATTTACTGAGAGGAAAAGTACACATCGGATTGAAAACTCCAGCATGTAATTATTGGTTTGCTGACTTTGTTTCACTGGCTTTTTGCAAACGGATTCTCTCGACTGTTCAGTGTAAAAACAAAAAGCGTTGTGAAGCCCTGGCTAGTGTGGCTCAGTTAGTTATGCATCCTCTGGTCAACCGAAAGGTGTGTGCTCGATTCCTGGGTGGGGCACAAGCCTGGGCTGCAGGTTCAGTCCCTGGTTTGGGTTCGGAGGGTAGGCAACTGATGGATGGATATTTCTCTCTCTCTCTCTGGAATATAATCATATATATATATATATATATATATATATATATATGACATATATATGATATATATGACATATATATGATACAGAATATAATCATACACACCTATGCACACATATGCACGCACATACATGCATACACACATAAACATATATGTATATACATGCATGCATACGCGCAGACATATGCATATACGTATGTGCACGTACATGCATGTGTATATACACACATACATATATGTACGTACACATATATACACATGTGTATATATGCACACATACATGCACACACACACGTGTGTGTGTGTGATGCGGATCCTGGCTGGCAGGATCCGTGTGTGTGTTGTGGTTGCTACGAACAAATACACACGGACTACAGAAGTCCTGTGGAGAAAAAGGGATGGCATGGCCATTCTCTGAGAGAGAGAGAGCGAGCGAGCCAGAGGCCCCAGTCCCTGTCTGGACAGACTTTTATTGCTTTTCTGGGGACATTACTTTGAGGATGGTGCTCATTTCCTAGGCGCAGGTTCCCTGCAGGTGATTCTCATTTACAGAGAACAAAGGAAAGAATGTTGCTAATTACTTCAAAGAGAAGGATGTTGCAGACTAGGGGGAAAAGTGGTTGAACCAGTTATACTCCATACTTGGGAGGTTTAGGACAGACTTTAGGAAGTTACAGTAAGTACTTGCTGTCTCAATTCAGGGTGAGGGGGTTTTAGCAAAAGCAAGTCTCATAGCAGTCTGGGTACAATGCAGGCCTGATTCCCAACGGGAGAACCCATCTGTGGGCGTGGTCCTGTGTGCCGACTCGCTCCCCACTGGTTTTCCACGTGGAGGCTGAGCTACAATTCCACACCATACAAAGCGGTTCCATACATATATATATATATTCCATATATATGACATTGTGAGTATGTAGGCTGTTCTCGGGCTTATGTGGTGCCACAGTCCAGGAGTTCATAAGATGCTAATACTCAATACTTTCACTATCAGTTCAGTCAATATCATTTGACATTTAAATAAATCCTCATAACCCAAGGAAATGGCATATACTCGCAACATTTATTTGACATCGTTTCAGAACAATTGCATTATCAGGATATGGCTAACCTGGCTAAAAACATGCATGTTAATTTTTAAAAAGTATTTTTTAAAATTAAACACGCCTCCAGGCTTTATTTGAATCCTGCATTGGAAAGTCTGGGCATGGCAACTGTGACTGAGTTATGGCCGTCTCCCACTGAGGGAGCTCTTACTGGGCCCGGAGGAGTCTGCTTTCCTCCTGCTGCTATAGGAATGTGGTCTGCCTCCCTGTTGGAGGTGCAGGGCATGTCTCTTCCTGTTGGGGACAGTCCTGTGCATTGAGTGACAGGTGCGTGAGAGTCTCAGTTTAAATGAAGTTTCTGTTTATTAATTTTCACACTTTCACAGAAGATACAAGTGACCTAAACATCCATTCATTATGGTTCCAGACGTAAGAGGTGAGTCCGCTGTTTCTTCACTTGCACAGCTCAAATGGCCCAGGGACCCCCGATGCAAGTCACTTCAGAGTCCGGCTGATGGGGCGACTCTCACTGCCACGTGACTCCAGCATTCTGAGCCCCGTGGGTTTCGGCGGCCCTCCCTTGGCTGGACCGTAGTGACGACAGAATGCTGTGACGGCGTGAAGCTGCCAGTGCGCGCCGTCTTCGTCTCCCGTGGTGCCGCTTAATCCAGCTCACGTGTCCTCCCAAAGCTTCTCTGAGCTGCCAAATCATTTCAGATTAACGTCACCTTAGCAAGGAGGCAGAAACTGCAATTACCTACAAAAATGCCCTTTCCCAATGTTCGTTTTTACTTTATCTGTCTGTCTTGGGCCAGCAACACCGCCTGTCTACAGACGGCCGGCACTGTCAGGTCAGGGACCGGCCAACTGTGCACCGCGGTCCCCTCACTCATAAGCATGGGTAACCATCGTGTTCACTGCACAGAGTTGCTGTGAGGGCCAAGGTGTCACTATACATAAAACATTTCATTATTCCCTGGCACACAGCCACTGCCCTTTATGTATCTGTGATTCTTACTGAATGGTGCCCACGAGGAGTGTGTGATGACTCCGGTGGCCCTGAGGGCGGGGGAGCCTGTGGTTTTGACCTCCAGTAAACACGTTCTGTGGGTCTGATGAACCAGCTCCAGAGTGGCCTTTGCTACCCCTAGGCCTGCAAATTACATATAATTTTGTAAGGTCAGTCATTTTTATTAGCATACTTACTCCATGTATCATATGTAAACACACGAGAGGAATTAATCATCTAATCTTTTCAGATCACGATTTCAGTAATTATTGGCGTATCATGTGTCGTTTTCTTTTCATCTTACAAGGAATCGTTTGATCACCAAAAGATAATACATGAATTAAAAAACCGATACAAAATAAATTTGTAAGCAAAAAAAAATAATAATTCCTAATTATGAAATGATTCGACAATGAGTTCACTGTTCGAAAGTTAAATTAAGTCTAAGCTGACAACACTAGGGAATAAACTTGGGGAATTCTCCCCCTGCCAACACAACAGATTAAGTTCTTAAAGTGACACAGTGTCTTTCTTTCTGCCAACCGATAAGAGGCTGGCATTGGCATAGCCATGCTTTGCCCTGCGAGGGAAAAAGAACGGGACATCTTGGATACCATTAGGTTTGTGTCACGGCTGGTGTCATCCAGAGCAACTCCGTTTTCCCCCAGTCAGATGATATTTTGGTTAATGGAACAGCTTGTGCACGGAGAGAAAAAAATGTCGTACGTTATAGACGTCTGCCTGAGACCCCCAGGGCCAAATGCTGGCTCCCCTCTTTGCTTTTTGAAGGGATGTGGGCTGCCCACTGAAGCTGACGCATCATTGGCTGCAGCCTCCTCGGGAAAATAATGAGCCCGAGAAAAGGCTGGACGAATTGGGTCGCTTCTGTTTTCTACAGAGTCCTTGGAAACATTCTTATTTTATTTTCCACTGACTTCCACGTAACACTAAATCAGAAAATCAAGGGGCTAATCGCTGTCTCCGTCGATTCAGTGCCGAGCAGTGAAAATACCCCGGCTGGTGGGGGGAAATGACAAAGGCTTATTTCCCGCAGTTTGTTGGCCCGAAGACAGAGCTCAGCACCCAAAGGCTTAGCGGCCAGACTGGGCTCGCTTCCTGGTTCACACTGGGGCCGGGATTGCAGCGTGAAATTTAAGCGGATAAACACATTCAGTCCTTTGCAATATCTATGTTCTTTTTGTTTCTGATGAAAAAAAAATTGTCTCAAACAGAGCCACAAAGTTGTGAATTGCCATTCCCTAATCCGTTGTACAAATTTCGCAACATTTAGCACATACACACAAAGCATTGTGTTTATTCCCATATAAGGTGACGTTTTTAAGGGCCTGGAGCAGCCATTCTCTTCAGGTGGTATGTTGGCAGAAACACTATCCATGTACATGACTCAGAATATATGACTGTCCCCAACTCAAGGCCATGTTCATATGAAGCCATAGCTTTGGGCATGTGACTTTAGACACTCTTTTGATGCATGGAGGTCACCAAAGCAGGACTCTGGTAGGTGATATTTCCTTGATGTTTTTCCCCTCAACGGTTCAATTGTTTTAAGGACTCGAAAGCTGCAGGATCCCCATGACATCAGCACCTCAGAGATGACCAGTTTGGGGATTACAGGTCAGTCAATCCAATTCCTGAAGAATACCTTGTGGCAGAATGCCCTATTGTTATTTGGAGGAGTGACAGTAACAGAATATTATTTGGTGTTATCTGTCCGTGACTAAGCTAATAATCAGCTTTTGATGTTTTTAATGGCACTGGGCGCTTAATCCCAAATTCATACTGAGTTTAAAGTATTAGGGTCTGAGATGAAGGAATCTATGAAGGCTGACATGAAATGCCCTATCTAAAAGAATAATATTTAACTTCCAAAAGGCACTGAAATTATATTACTTAGGTTTTACCTTGCACAGATATGGAGAGCAAGACAACATTAGAAGTTTGGAATAAGGGACCTCTGAAATAAGATGATTAGTTCTCAGGCAGCAGTTAACCCCAAGAAGAGGCCATTGTTTTTGAATCAACCTATGTTCTAACTTCAGTGCAAACATGATATATCAGAATATATGTCCTGAATTTGAGCAATTTTGTTTTTGCAGATTTCTGAGAATTTCAAAAGTCTCACGAAGAGGACATGCATCTACTTTTAAATATAGTCTAGGAGTTGTTGAAGATAGATAAAGAGACATTTTCCATTTTGTGGAGGAAAAAACATTTGTAATGAAGTTGCATACGGTGGTGTTTCTTTAGAAGATAACAGTAGGACTAACGTCTGTGATAATAAGAACAAGCATTTACATTTATTCGGCACTTGTTCTGTGCACGGGCGTGCTTTTCAGTGCTTTTCCTTCAACTGCGCTTCTTACAGCAACCTAGGTTCTATTTCTGTGTTACCTCACGGGGCCAGGGAAACAAAATTCAAAGTTTGGCTTCCAGAACGAGACTGGTGCCCACTAGTGTCACTCAGGAACTAAACTTTATATCATTCTTTGGTGTCGATAAAAGCCATGAATGAAAAGTATAGTATATGCTTGTGATATTTAGGTATAAAAGGAAACATTTTAAGCATATACCTCATAAACCCTAATTTTGAAGCTATTTCTCTTCAATTTTGGAGATCTTTATCTTTTACCTTTGAATATATTTCTCTGGACTTTTGTAAAGCTAAATTTACTTGGTTGGGAAAGAAAAGACTTCATGATCTTTGGGGTAAGTGGAAAATCCACATACAATCTCGAAATCCCCTCCGCCTTCTATTTTTGACTGCCGCTGTCACCAAATTTTCACAAGGAGTACAGAAGACTGTCTCTCGTATTTCTTTTCCCTTGAGAAACTGATTCCCTCCTTGCAAATGCAGTAAAATAGTGAAAAGTTCAAGAAGCAGCAAAGCAGGAAATCCACACTTGGACTTGTCTGACCCAGGGCCGGGGCCTGTGACAGTACAGGCCATCGATCCTCACACGTGACAAGCCGAGACACATTAAAACCTAAACACAGTAACGCATCTGCAGAGAGAGACTTGAAAAGGGTGGGAAAAGACTGGAACTTGGAAAGCCATTGCTTTTCTAAAAAAGAGTGCCCAAGCGGTTCTTTCAGAGGTGCCCTAGTTTTGCGAGCGCTGCCTTTAGCCTCAGGTCTATTTATTTCATCCTGTGTGTGTCCCTATGATTTGGAAACACGATTAGAGTTTCCAGTGAGAGATGAATTGGCTCAGGCAATGAGGCTTTGGTTTCAGGGAAGGAAATATAATTTTCAGTCCAGATAGGACATATATTTTATATTCTGTATATTAGACATAAATAACCGCAGAAAGAAGGGGGGAAGGGTGGTGGGAGAGAAGACTGTAGGGGAGGGAGAGAGGAAGGCACCAACTTGGGAGCAACTTCACAACTGTATTAAATGTGTATTTTCAGGGCTTTACATTTAACTTAAAAGCACATTTATTGATCGAATGTTCCTTTAATTCGTCTATGCATTTGATTCAGCATTCAGTAAACACTGAAGGGCTGTGATCCCCAGGCATCCGACTGGGCCTTGGATCTATAACTATAAACAAGCCCCATTGGGTTCTGAGAAGCTGGAGATCACACTTAATGGGATACATGGAGCACAAACAAAGAAGCACACAATAATATCAAGATGTACGTGGGTAAAGGCACTGTGAAGAAAACTCAGTCAATGTTTTGAGTGGGAATGAAAGCGTTTTTCAGTTTACTTAACTTCAGAAAATAGGGAAGAGTTTACTTTAAAAAAAAAAGTATTACATTGCAAAAAGATGGGCTATGACCAAAAATAAAGCTAGAATATACAGAGTTCAAATATGGTTCTGAATACCTTAACAAGTCGTTGTCATTGATTGTTCAGACAGACTGAGACCTGTGCTCTAATGGCATCCCACATGTATTAAAGATGGTGGCCGTGTAATGGCTGAAGCAGGGGTGTCCAACCCTTTGGCGTCTCTGGGCCACACGGAGAGGAGAAGAGTTGTGTTGGGCCATGCATTAAATACACAAACACTAGTGAAAACTGATGAGCAAAAAAAAAAAATGTTTTAAGTCAATTTAGGATTTTGTGTTGGGCTGCATGTGGTCCACGGGCTGCAGGTTGGACACCCCTGGCTACCGAAGGACTGAAAACAGTACTGAGTACCTCTTGCAGAGAATCTCATATGCACTACAGCAGGAACACTGGAAAGGCACAGAACACCAAGAGGAGATGCCTAACCATATCTCACAAGAACACACTACAGGAGATATCACCACTCCCGGTTTCCATGTGAGAGAAAGTGGGTAATGGGGCCCGTTCCCCTTTTCCAAGCCCAAACAGCTCGAATGAGAAAACATCTCGGTAAAACACAAAGGATGATCTGAATCCCCTGCCACAGACGTCTCCTCCAGCATCTTACGGAGACTGTGAGCACACTGAAAGAGAATGACTAATGTGGAGCAATAGGAAAATAAGATCTTAAATTTGCATCACGATTAGCCTGATTTCCAGGAAGAAATAAGAAAAAACATGTTAATGATTCAAATCAAACACATTAAACTAACACACTTAACTCTTATTAAAAGAACTTGTTGGTTTTAACGAGACATTCTCAACGATTTTCTTGAACAGCCTGTAAGTAGAAGATCGAACATGGTTTAATAATATTTTTCCTCTCAGTAGGTACTTGTCCTTTCAATGTTGCTAAAACCCTAGGATTTAAATCCAGTGACTGACAATTTTGAGTTGTTTATTTTCCTTCCATTTTTATTTTATTTCCTATTCAGGGCTTACTGTGACATGAACAGTCCATGAAGCTAAGGGTGAATGAATGGATGGTCATTATTTATAGGCACTAATTCTCCTCTAGACAGTTTATGATAAAAGCCACTGTTATTTCCTGTTGCTGGGTAACTCTATTGACAATCAGTGTCCAAGTATACCAGTGAGACGACACGCAGTCTCCTGAGAAGGAGTTATCATAGGAAATCTTGTGCAGCGATGAAGGAAAAATATGTATTATATAGGATCTGGCACAAATAACACCCCTTTTTATTACAAAATATTTTATTGCAAAATCATAAGCATGTAATTCTGTCACATAACAATGTAATGCTGAAGCACACCACATGCCATTGTAGGTGAATTGTTCAAATTAAAAGTATAAATTACTATGCCCGTATTATTACCCTACCAACCACACTCAGGTGTTACCCCCGCCAGACCCTGTATAAATATAGTCTGTGTGTGTTGTACAAATATATATGTATGTTTTCCAACGATGAGCTACATGGATCTTTTAGTTCAGTTCAATCACCGCCCCTAGAGGACCTGAAGAAAGGACAGGGAGACTTGGGGCGCTAAGTGTCACTCTGCTGCATCCCCCCCCCCCCACCACGTGTCTGTGTTCACAGAGACCCTTCTGTTTTGTATTTCTAGAACCTCCACCTACTGGCTCACTCGCATCCAGTCTTTCCTCTACTGCAACGAGAACGGCCTCCTGGGCAGCTTCTCGGAGGAGACGCACTCCTGCGCCTGCCCCAACGACCAGGTGGCCTGCACGACGGCCCTGCCCTGCACGGTGGGCGACACCCTGGCCTGCCTCACCTGCGCGCAGGACAACCGCACCCGCTGTGGCACCTGCAACACGGGCTACATGCTGAGCCAGGGCCTCTGCAAGCCCGAGGTCGCCGAGTCCACGGATCACTACATCGGCTTCGAGACCGACCTGCAGGACCTGGAGATGAAGTACCTGCTGCAGAAGACGGACAGGCGGATCGAAGTCCACGCCATTTTCATCAGCAACGACATGCGCCTCAACAGCTGGTTCGACCCGTCCTGGCGCAAGCGGATGCTTCTCACCTTGAAGAGCAACAAGTACAAGTCGAGCCTGGTCCACATGATCCTGGGGCTCTCTTTGCAGATCTGCTTAACGAAAAACAGCACCTTGGAGCCCGTGCTGGCCGTGTACGTGAACCCGTTCGGAGGCAGCCACTCCGAGAGCTGGTTTATGCCTGTCAGCGAAAACAGCTTCCCCGACTGGGAGCGGACTAGGCTCGACCTCCCCCTCCAGTGTTATAACTGGTCCCTGACCCTGGGGAACAAGTGGAAGACCTTTTTTGAGACCGTGCACATCTACCTGCGGAGCCGCATCAAGTCCAACGGCCCCAATGGCAACGAGAGCGTCTACTACGAACCTCTGGAGTTTATCGACCCCTCCCGGAACCTGGGCTACATGAAAATCAATAACATCCAAGTGTTTGGCTACAGCATGCACTTTGACCCCGAAGCGATCCGGGACCTGATCCTGCAGCTGGACTACCCCTACACTCAGGGCTCGCAGGACTCGGCGCTCTTGCAGCTCCTGGAGATCAGAGACCGTGTAAATAAGCTCTCGCCCCCTGGTCAGCGTCGCCTGGATCTGTTCTCCTGCTTGCTCCGCCATAGACTCAAGCTGTCCACGAGCGAGGTGGTGAGGATCCAGTCGGCTCTGCAGGCGTTTCATGCCAAATTGCCGAACACCGTGGATTACGACACGACCAAATTATGTAGTTAACCATTCATGTCAAGCACAACCCAAAATCTTGAAGGAGTTTTTACAGTGCTTTTGTGGAACCGTTTATGTTTGGAAGAGTAAATTTAAATTGTCTTTTCAATATCTGTCTTATATCCGTCAATAACGTTGGCTGGCAATCTACACACGTGAACTCGCTGACAATGAATATATCACACTGCAGTATTGGTTTATGAATGAAATAAATACTGACACCCGTCTAGAAGACATTCTACTTTTTACAATAAATTTCATTTGTAATTTTATATGTTCCGTGGCAATGCTTTTGTGCATTACACCCTCTAGAGGGAACATAAAAAAGATACCAATAAAATTTTGTAGCTGAACAGTTATTAAAAAGAAGTGCTGTGGGATTCCTTTTTTTTTTTTCCATGAAATGAGTTCTATTTTGATATAGCTTGTTAGCACCTGGGGAAAATTCACTGAGATTTTTTTTAAATGGAAACATTTGATGGTCCCTTTCCAGGGCCTTTAGGGACAACCCGACCCAATAGAATGCTTGGTAAGCAGTTGCATTTTTATGGAAGTGGCACATTATTATCACCTGCGCTTACAGAGCATTTCAAGAAGCACCATCATTACTAGAATGAGCAAGTAAACTATTTATTTCCCAACTAAATATCAGAATGTTGCATTGAAGCATATGAAAAAAAGTGTGATTACAGGCACATCATAGAGAAAGTGAACTCTTACATTTTTAGCAACTTGCTTAGTCATTCTTTCTACATTCTACTAACCAATAATCAGTATAATCTACACAATCGCTTCATTCCATGTACTGAAAACCTAGTTATTCCGGTATTTCCCAATGTCAATTCTATAACATAGTTAGAATTCACAAATACTAATGTGTTGATCAACAATTTACTGATATAAATAGACTTTTTTTCCTCTTAGAGAAACTACTATTACTAAAATGTATTTTAAAGAGAAAATGCTTTCAATATCAAATAAATTTTAGTTTAAATTTTTGGTTTGGAATTTAAATTGAGTTCCCATATTGCCCATGGTGTAATATGAGGGATATAATTAGTACATTTTTCCTGGGAACATAAAATGCACTTTTGTTTAGACATATGAACGTGTCTGTCCAGCGTGGTTCTGATATTTATCCCTTGGCTCTCGTGTAGACATTTCACAAACATTTCTTACAGTTTAAACAAATGCACTGTCCAGCCCAGCTTTCCTGAGGAGGCCATCAGGTCATTTTTTCAGGGCACAGAGAGAGGAAACCATGACATGAATGAAAAGGAGAAGACTGACAACGAAATGATTTCACAGATACTCTGGATTCTTGAGATGTTCGTTTCTATTTCCAAGTCATTTTGACAGCAAGTAGAGCACTCCAACAACAAACACTTATTCAATCGACCATAAGTGAAGCACTGTTCTCCCATTGTTTTGGGTAGCTTGTAGGTAATTCCATACCAAATGTATACGATTATTAAACATCATCGTTCTGATGTTATATCAAATATTCTCTTCATTTAATTCTAACAACACTAGGTTATGGATTATTACTCATATTTTCTGGGTGAAAAACAGGTTCAGCGTGATGTGTCCAACTACCAGAAATCACAAACCAAGAAGTTGAAGGACCAAGATTCCAACACAGGCAGTTCTGCAAAAGTCAGAACTGCCACTAGGACTTTGTCCAGAAAAGTCTTGGAGGCCTGGCTGTCCAGAGGGGCCCAGACATCAGGTGGGCAACACGCGTGGCACCAGTGGACACGGAACGGCAGCCGTCCCCTGGCACGTGAGGAAATCGTCGGCAATGCTCTCAGCCTGCTCTGCCCCGACCCTACGCACACAGGTAAGGAAGTATCTAACTAGGGTTTTATCCAGGGACGTCCTGTGCCTGGCAGGTGTTGGCACAGAAGTCCCATTGGCCAGGGGCAAATGATCTTGGTTTCAACTGTCAGTGGGACTTTCCATCTGCTCTTGCTTTCCCCGACAGCAGAGAATAGCAACGCTTTTCTCTGAGCGCTGCGTCTAAGGTGCCGTGACTGCAACATAGGCAGACGTGCCACACAGATTCTCTAGTGCTACCCAGATTTAAAGGGCAAATTATCAACACGTGTTTTCGCATTTCTGTTTCTCACGTATTACCAGGTATTACCTGGACAACAGACAATATAATCTAGCTTACTACAACATACGATTGCTTATATATGGGGGCAAACACATTTCACCTTTCCTGAATTGGGCTTATATGCAAACATTTTTGCTCACTATTATTGCCTTAGGAATTTGATAACGCCAAATAAGAATAACTTTACTGTCAAAATCTTATTTAGGGCCAAAGGTTGAAAGATGTACATGTAAAATCATATTTTAAAAGACAGGGCATTTGGTTCCTTTTTTGATATCTATTTAGATATCTAAATTAGGAATTAATAGAACTCAGTAAATTCAATGAAAGCTGAAATTCTGAAATTCAAAAATATACTGCGAATATATTTTCTCCACTGCTGCTCCTGCTGCTCCAGCTACTCTGACGACTAGTAGACTTCGACTTTGCTTCCTGTGGCTGGAAGCTCAAGTAGAATTTTAGCAAGTTAAAACAGAATTCAAGAGATCATTGTCAGCCCAAGAGAAAGTGTTGAAATAGCTGATGATCTTTTAAACAAAATAGTTGTCAATCACAGTGTGCATTCAATGTTATTTTGTATTAGGTGTGCAACACAGTGGTTACATAATTGTATGCTTTACACAGCAGTCCCCCCGATATTTGCAGTACCCACCCGGCCCCACACGTAGTTGTCGCGATGTTATTGTTGATGTTCCGACGCTGTACTTTACATCCAGTGACTATTCTGTAACTGCCTGTTACTACTTCTTAACCCCTTCGCTTTTTTCAGCTCGCTCCTCACCCCACTCCTCTGGCAACCATCAGTCTGTTATCAGTGTCTACGAGTATGTTCCTATTTTTGTTGTTGTTGTTCGTTTATTTTACTCTTTCAATTCCACATGCAAGTGAAATCATACAGTATTTGTCTTTCTCAGTCTGACTGACTTCACTTAGGACAATACCATCTAGGTCCATTCGTGCTGTTGCAAATAGTAAGCTTTCTTTTTTATGGCCAAGTAATATTCCATTGTGCAAATGTGCCACAGCTTTTTATCCACTTGTCTACTGATGAGCACTTGCGCTGCGTCTATATCTTGGCTACCGTAAATAAATAATGCTGCAGTGAACATAGGGGTGAGCATATTTTTCAAATTAGTGTTTTGGGTTTCTTTGGCTATACATATAGAAGTGTTATCACTGGGTCATTAAGGCAGTTTCATTTTAAATTTTTGAGGAAACTCCACTGTTTTCCACAGCGGCTGCACCAGTCTGCTTTCTCACCAACAGTGCACAAGGGTTGTCTCACCAGCACTTGTTGATTGTTGATTCATTGATGACAGCCATTCAGACAGGTATGAGGTGATACCTCATTGTGGTTTTAGTTTGCATTTCTCTAATGATTAGTTATGTTGAGCATCTTTTTATATGTCTGTGGGTCCTCTGCATGTCCTCTTTGCAAGTGTCTATTTGGGTCCTCTGCCCACTTTTTAGTTGGATTTTTTTCTGGAGTTGAGTTTTAGAAGTTCTTTTTTTTTAAAGCAATTTTTTAAAGATTTTATTTATTTATCTTTAGAGGGGAAGGGAAGGAGAAGGGGAGAGAAATATCAATGTATGGTTGCCTCTCACACGTCCCCTGCTGGGATCTGGCCTGCAACCCAGGCATGTGCCCTGACTGGGAATCCAACCAGTGACCCTTTGGTTCCCAGGCCAACACCCCATCGCTGAGTCACACCAGCCAGGGCTAGAAGTTCTTTATAAATTTTGTACATTAACCCCTGGAGGATGTGTCATTAGCAAGTATCTTCTCCCATTCAGTGAGTTGTGTTTTCCCTTAATTGATGGTTTCCTTTGCTGTACAAACCTTTTCAGTTGGATGTAGTCCCACTTGATTTTTTTATGTTTGTTTGCTTCTCATGTCTGATGAGATATAGTCAGAAAAATATTGCTAATAAAAATGGCAGATATTGGATTGCCTATGTTTTCCTCTAGTTTTATAGTTTTGAGTCTTACATTTAAACCTCTAATTTATTTTGAGTTTATTCTTGTAGTTGGTGTAAGAAGGCGGTCTAGTTTTATTCTTTGACGTGTATCTGACCAATTTCCCAGCAGCTGATGGTATTTTCCAACTGCATTTAAATAATGCAAGAAGCCCCGGCTGGTGTGGCTCAGTGGATGGGGTGCTGGCCTGCGAACCAAAGGGTCACTGGTTGGATTCCCAGTCAGGGCACGTGCCTGGGTTGTGGACCAGCCCCCAGTAGGGGGAGTGTGAGAGGCAACCACACACTGATGTTTCTCTCCCCATCTTTCTGCTTCCCTTCCTCTCTCTCTAAAAATAAATAAATAAAATCTTTTAAAAAATAATGCAAGAAAATTCATTTTCTCTCTCTCTTTCTTTTTTTATGGTCCTTGTCAGTAATGAAGGAATATTTTGGAAGGAACCAAGACCACCTCCTGCCCTTTAATCATATATGGGTTTGTTTGTTGTTTTTGTAAATGAACCTTCTTCTTTTCTTATAGAGGGCTCTGAAAGTCTCTTCAGTACGAACAGGCCAAAAATGTATACATTTCAAGAATATGAGCTTTTTGGGACAATTTGAAAACAAAAGTATATATATACACACACACACATATACACAGACATATATGTATACACACACATATACACACACATCTATATACACACATGTATATTTTGCTAAAGTGTGAGTTACAGAAGATAGGAATGCCACTGGAAAGTTGAAAATCTTGGAAACCTAGTAGAAAATACAACTTTAAATAATAAACATAGCTTAAGATTTTAGGAAGCTGTGGACAGGTCTCCCAAATCAATGTGGCCATTGAAAACTCTCCATTAGCACTCCCGTTCTGATTTGGTGCCTGAATCATGTAATTAGACCAGTAGCCCTGTAGCCAAATCGCATTTCCCTCTGGTCACAGGTGTGGTACGTATGATGGGAAGCCGCAGTATCACAGATGGTAAGCTTGTGGAATTCTTTTCTTTTTTAACTTTTATCTGCTTTTAAAAAAGATTTTATTTATTTATTTTTTAGAGATGGAAAGGGAGAGAGAAGAGAGGGAGAGAAACATCAATGTGTGGTTGCCTCTCCTACACCCCCTACTGGGGACCTGGCCCACAACACAGGCAGGTGCCCTGACTGGGAATTGAACTGGCGACCCTTTGGTTCTCAGGCCGGCACTCAATCCACTGAGCCACACTGGCCAGTGCAAGCTTGTGGACTTCTTAGGTGGTAATAGTGTAAGTGGCTGAATTTTTAGAGCCCGGGAGTTGACATGTTGCCATGCCTGTGTACTATCTACTATTCTACTGCTGCCGGCATCCTACCTTCCTCTCCACCACCCATGTGATCAGATTTATATTTCTATCTCCAGGCTTTCCTAGGGACAGGAATATAAATTATAATTCAATCACCTGTTAATATTTCAATATTTGGTAAATCCATGACAACTGGAAATTTTTACATCTCCATTTACATGAAGCCAACATCAGCTCTTTTAATGAACTATGAATGGCTTATGAATTAGAATATCCATGTCAAATTGTTTGATATTGAGGACATGTGGTAAATGAGTACATATAAATGAAATTCAATCTGAAGCAAAAATTCCACACTTGAAATTATCTCCCGTTCTAGCAATCAGAATAACCATTTAATGACCAAAGTACTATTTCGGTCTGTGATTATACAATGTAATTATCACATAAGGACTATACTACATAATGCTTGATTGATTTAATATCTATGCCGTGCTTACCATGAGTAAAGCACTTTGCTGAGGGCATAGGATTTCAAGGTCAGATAGTGACTTCAAGGTTAGATAGTGGCTTCTAACTTGATTCTCCCTCCAACCCAACCAGTGTTATTGTGGGCATAAAACAGTCCTGAAAGGTCTTCAAAAGCTGGCTTCTAAGGGAGGTTTTTTTCCCCATATTGGTCAGTCTAGCATATTGCTGGAAATTCACAATTTATCTTTTTTCTGTAATTTCCCTTGTTACATTTCCAGACCATTCTCTCCACAACCACTATGGTAAACTTTTAAGTTATAAACCTATTAAAATGAAAATGTTATAGATATCTTCATAGGATAGGGAACTAATTCTGTAGTTGGCAGGTAATTCTTTTCTTAATCTAGCCCTTGGCTATTTCCCTGTCTTCTGCTTCCAAAGGGTTTATTTAATACCAAAGACCGTGACACCTTTTATTCCTTCACCACTGATGGCCTTCTAAAAAAAAGAAAACAACGGTAATTGTCATTCATGAGTCAGATGAGAAGTTATCCCACCCATCAACTTTTTGTTCATCCTCCCATTGGCAAAATGGACCATTCTCTTTATACTCCAGTTGCAACAAGGTGAAAATGCAGGGGGTGGAAAAAAACCTTGAATTTTTTTCTTTTTATAATCTCAGCCAGGGTCATTTTTTCATGGCTTTTAGAGAGAGAAGAAGGGAGAGATTGAAACCCCGATGCAAGAGAGAAACATTTACTGGTTGCCTCCCATACATGCCTGGACCCGGGAGAGAACCCGCAACCCGGGCATGTGTCCTGACTGGGAATTTAACCTGCCACCTTTCAGATACGGGATGACGCTCCAACTGAACCACTCCAGCATGGGCACATCCAACTCCTTGATATTTCCCTTTACTAACTTTTTTATATCTATTACATTGTAGACTCCTAGAAGGTAGAAACCATACGTATGCAATTCTCTTTTTGAACCATTTTTATACCCTATTAACAAGCCTGACTCAAAGGTTCGAATACCCAGCACACTTTATAAATCCAATTAACTGCTGAATCAGTGAATGAATGCGTGGAAAGTTAGCTCTGCATTTAAACATTCTATAAAAACAGTTCCTATTTGTAACTATTTCAACCTCGTGCATTTTTATACTGGCGCTAAGTTCAAATTTTGAAATCATCAACTAAGTGTGAATATTATGAAACGAGTAGTGTTTTTCCTTCTAAATTTAAACATCATCCAATCTTTTAAATAATATTCACTGATCGTTACATCAACAACATACGGTGGGTCCCAATGCCGGAATTTGGTGTTATTCACCCCAGACCCTTCATCTTTTATCCTTTAATGAGGGATGATGGTTCGAACATCCATTTTCAAAATAAATTTAGACGTCCTTTCCCAAAGAGCCATCATCATACAACCCGACACAAGAGAGGAGAGAGTGGAAAGGGAGCCACTCGAGAAATTCACTTCCTTGAATTCCATGCAACAGAGTTAACACACTTTTCACACAAATTTTTCTTGTGGAAAATCACAATTACCACCATAGTTATTCTATTATTAGTATTATTTCATAAACCTTTTAAAGTGAGTGACTGATATTTGCTACATCCTGCAGTGCATAAGCCTCCTCCAATTTGAGGCTACTCAGGCCAGCAGCGTGAATATGTTAAAAACAGTCGCACCTCTGTGTTGTTTTAAAACTAAAATTCATTCACGCCGAATGACTTTGCTTCATTTTCAGACTGTCCAAAGTTTATGTAGCGATGGCACATGGCTTTGATAAATACAAAAGCATATCTTTCTTTAAAAGAAAACTTTCAAACATTGGGTAGTAAAAAACATTATACTTAAGTCATTTAAATGCAGATCAGAGCTGCAACATATGTGACCTAAACTTATTAAAAGTGTCCTATTTACTATTTATAAAGAGATGATGAGCGTGTTACAGGTCTTCTCTCAATCATACTTAGGAAATCTCTGCTATGACCTTCCTGATTGGAAGAACTCTACACTCTAGTGTAGTATCTGTCTTGTTTCATTTGGCCAGAGAATTTCTGATAAGTAATAAGATAGTTTATATAGTACATATGCTTTCTGTAGTGTCTATTATATAATAATTTATACTTGTTCCTTGTCCCCCAAAACAGCTTTTTCCAGATAGTCTGTTATCTTTTATGTTAAAATCACAAATAACTTAAAGAATACCCCTTTCCAATGAAAATGTTCTCCGTGATTAGCATTATATAAAATCATTATTTTCTTTTGAAATAACAAACTTCTAGATCAGGTATACTAATCACAAATACTTATACTGTTTTACCAGGAAATGAAAATATATGAAGCAGAATAGCAAGAATTGGATTGTAGAGTGATGCCCCATTAAATAAATTAAATGTTGCTTTGTTGTTTTTGTTATTGTTTCATATTAGGCCAGGTTTTTAAAAGAAAAGGAAAATTGGGAAAAACCTTAAAACAGGTTTCTGCTGTTCAACTTACTTTATTATAACCAACAATGATGCAAAGCTATTAGGTAAAATGTAAGGAATCTGAACCAAGTAGAGACTTTAGTTAATCATAATGTTAAAATACATATTAATTGTAACAAAGGTTATTGACAAAACTGGGAGTAGGGTACAGAAACACTTTCCTATGTTTATCATTTTTCTATAAATCTCAATCTGTTATAAATAAAAACTTAGAATTCATAATCCCTAGGATATGTATTCAGTGTATTACTAGAAGTTTCATAGGTACAACTCATTTTCAAGCAAAAATGTCAACTTCGAAATATCTCTCCAGGAGAGTATTGCTACTTTTTACTATTCACTCCTCCAAACCCATCTTCCCCTTTTCCCTGGGTTTTCTTCAAAGCTTCCCAGGTAGATTATTTTCCTTCCCTCCCTTGTAGGAAGGCATGGCTGTGTGTCTAAATCCTCACCAATGAAATGTGAGTGGAAATCCTATGGGCAACGGCCAATGCATGTGTTTAAAGGAAACTTGGCCTTGGCTCATAGTTGTGCACCTAACGCCCTGTCTGTGAGTGCAGCCTCCTAGAAAGTCAGGTTTCCAGGGGGCAGAGCCCCAGCTCTCCCTGAAAGGAAAGCTCTGAGCAGATCCTGCACCCCCATCCTACACATTAAATAAGAGGGAAATAGATGTATCATCTCTTTTTGTGAGCCGTTCCATTTTAAGGCATTTTAAAATTCTGGTTCAGCTTCCATTCGAATATAGTAATGTGCCCTATGCATTGCTTCTCTCCCTTATGTCCTCCAATCGAATACGTAACTACTCTAATGCACTTTTATAGGAATGGGCCCCATGCTCACAGTTTACACGATATAGAAATGCTTTGTTTATTCAGTAACTTAGCAGGAACCAAAAAGTTTTTTTTGTAAGAATATCATCTAGAAATGCAAACCTTATACCCCTTTTATGGCCTAAAACTGTTTTGCTGTAATGCTTTTTGATGGAGCTTTTTGTACGTTTCACGTACAAGCACAGGAAGTCATCGAAAAGGCCATCCGCTACCTTCTGCTGGTATTAACAACACATCCATCAGGTCATTATTGTAACACAATCATGTGTTCTGCTGCATATTAAGTGACTCCATATTGCTAAAGTCTCGCATTTATGCCACTTTCCACAAGCCTCAGCCTGTTATTTAGGTACCAGGTATTTACATATGGCTGTTCTAAAACTTTTTTGAAAAACACATTACTCCTGGTTAAAGTGGACACCGAAAGGAATTTGGGATATACCAAAATGCGTGTGAATTAAAACAACTTTTTCCAGGAGTGATTTGACACCCTTGGTGATGAGGGGACCTGAGATTATGTGCCCATATAATATGTGGTTTTGGTAAAATATGAATTATACCTATGAACATTGGACTCCACTGGGCTACTAGTTGACCTACTTTTGCCTATTGTGAGCCAAGAATTGTAAAAGGATGTGCTAATCTTTGGGAGAGCTGACCTAATATTCACTATTTACTACATTGGGCCAGTCTCATTCTCTTACTAGCCTTGATGACATGCATCAAACTAAAAGCAAAAGATTTAACTTTGTTTTCATTCTGTTGATACAGTTATTGAACCACACATTCATTGATTCTACAAAAAATACACCATGCCCCAGCAATGTGCCTACTGTGTGCTAGGTATTAAGAATAGAACATAGGCAGGAAAATCTCAGATACCTCACACAGCAACATTTTTACTGATATGTCCCCCAGAGCAAGGGATATAAAGGAAAGAACAAACAAATGGGATCTCATTAAAATAAAAAGCTTCTGCACAACTAAAGAAAATAGCATTAAAATAAAAAGAGACCCAACTATATGGGAAAACATATTTGCCAACAATACCTCATACAAGGGTTTAATCTCTAAAATATATAAAGAACTTACACGACTCCACTCCAAGAAGACAAGCATCCCAATTAAAAAATGGGCAAAGGACTTGGACAGGCATCTCTCCAAGGAGGACATACAGAGGATTCAGAGACACATGAAAAGATGCTCAATATTACTAGCCATCAGAGAAATGCACATTAAAACCACAATGAGATACTACTTTACACCGGTCAGAATGGCCATCATAAACAAAGCAACAAACAACAAGTGTTGAAGAGGTTGTGGAGAAAAGGGGACCCTAGTTCACTGTTGGTGGGTTTGCAGACTGGTACAACCACTATGGAAAACAGTATGGAATTTTCTAAGAAAACTAAAAATAGAACTGTCTTTTGACCCAGCAATTCTACTGCTAAGATTGTATCCCAAGAACCCTGAAACACCATTCCAAAAGAACCTATGCACCCCAATGTTCATAGCAGCACAATTTACAATAGCCAAGTGTTGGAAGCAACCTAGGTGCCCATCAGTCAATGAATGGATCAAAAAACTATGGTACATATACACAATGGAATTCTATGTGGCAGAAAGAAAGAAGGAGCTCCTACCCTATGCAACAG
>PVKM010012677.1:0-31326 GCA_004027735.1 Carollia perspicillata | reverse complement strand
GTCCCGAGAAGCCGCTGAGTCACAGAGCTCATCAAGAACGTGGGAGGTGGGGGAAGGATCAGCTGCAGGAGAACCGGCATGAGGGACACGTGGTGCTAACCAGCTGCCCCACGCAGAAGGGGCAGCCTCAAGGCGGTGCACAGAACACAAACCCCAGGCCCTGCGCCCCAGTCCTCAGACAGGTCATCCAGGTCCCATCTGGGCAGCCCCTGTCACAACAGTCGCTAAGACTTGGAATGGCAGCCTGCTGTCCCAGCCCCCCAGAAACTGCTCTCCCTCCCTCCTAGGCCTGTCACCTTCATCTTCCAAGTCTCTGCTGGTTCCTCCTCCTCTTCCCACAGGGGCTCTCCAGGACAACTAACTGCCACCCCAGGCTCAGCCCAGACAACCAGGCAGGGAGGGGAGAAAGGGAAGTGCTAGCAACTGCTCCTAAAGTGGGGAAACCCATCTTGATGCACATACGCAGACCGTCACCCCAAAATTCCCCTACCAAGAGCAGGACAAAGCTTTGAAATGTCCTTTCCAACGCTCACCACTTTCCTCCAGCTATACAGTTCTAGCCTCATTTCTGACGCTCTAAAATCACTTATCTTAAATTTCCTGTTCACTTCAATTCCCCAGGATAAAAATATTGACTCGAGGGTGACATTGGGTGGTTTCACCCAGGAGTCGCCCCCAGCATGTCCTGGGCCTGCACTCTGACAACGACTCTCTCCCGGGCTCCTGAGACAATATGCGGAGTGTCCCCAGGGGCGAAGCAGCAAGCAGCCCCCTCTCAGACTAGCTGCTTCTCCTCTGCTGTAGCGCCGCAGCACAACCACCTCAACGCGACTGACGCAACCGCCCAGCAACCGCCCAGCGAGGAGCTTCTCAGCCTGAGCTTCTCAGCCTTCACAACTCGTGGAAGACAAAGGGCACGCATTTATGCAGGAAGGGACCTGGGTCCACCCTACTCAACCCTCCCGATCTTTCCAAAGCGGGCCAAACCTCCCCAGTGTTTTCTGTGTGCGGTGCAAAACTCACAGCGTAACAATGCTGGCATTTTTAAAAGAGCGCTCTAGCCAACCATTTTCACTTTTGCATGCTTTCTCATGCCCCTGTCCGCATAATCGGCCTTTTAAACACTTTAAATTATATCATAAACATGTTCTGTGTTGCTGCGTGGTCTTTGTAATCATTGTTTTTAATGGTTGCATAACATTACTGGACTGTATTTATTATAACTTACTTACCACTTCCCCATAATTAGATAAATTACATCTAATTTTTCGCTATTATAAATAATGCTGAAATTCATAGTTTCATGCTTTGTTTCTTCTTTTACGGGGAAACAACGTGAATTCCAAGTAACACTATGACCAGATCATAGCGTGGGATTTGTCACAATTCTTGAGACCTATTTCCTGCCTCATCTTCCTTCCTGGACTTCGTGAAATGAGACCGAAATGATGTGTGCACACGATCAATATCAATCAATCTCTCTTTCTCTCTCTTACTCACATGCCCCAAACCACACCACACCAAACCAAACCCTGGCCTCGCCCGAGTCAGCTACCGAAATAGTGTATGTTAAAGAAAAGCAGAAGAGAAAAATTCTGTACGATCCGAATTTCTTCTGCACCTAAGTTCCTAAGTATGTACTGCAAATAAAAAATACTAAATATTTAATTCGTAGTGAAAATGAAACTCGGAAAGGAAAAAAAGTGAACTCGCATGAAGCTACCCATTGAGCAACAGCAGAAGATGAGTTCAACATCAGTTACACCAAGATTCCTGCCAATCTCTGCCAGCTGACCAGACGAAGCTCCTGAAGGAGACGAGCGTCAACGGCTGCCTACCGTACAAAGAGATCGGGGCATCGGGGAAGGTCTCTGTCCAAAATACCTCCTCAGTTGCCCATTTCAGTGCCTCAGGTTCCATCACTGGAGGACATCCAAGCCAAGAATAAAATTGTCCCCTAGGAACTGAGGCAACTGACATCTTTATCAGGCTCATACCACGCAAGAGACGTCTGGGACCACGACCCTAAGAAACAGAACACAGGCCAAAGGAAGAGAGGGGCAGCAGAAGGGTACTCTTTCAGGTACCGAGAAGACTGCTGCTTGAAACAAACGCTATCTGCTTGAAAAGTGTCCCTAAGATTCTTACGCACCCAGGGCAGGAGCAGGAAGCTTTCTGGGAAGCAGTCTGGCAATACGTAACCGGAGAGCTAAAAATGTTCATACCCTTTGACCCAGTGATTCCACTTCCAGGATTCCATCCAAGTAAATGAACAAAGATGCAAATAAAGATTAAAATAAAAAGACGGCAACCGCACTAGAATTTGTAATGACAAAAAGCTGGAAGTGCTCTGAATGTCCCAGTGATCAGGGAATGATTAAAAAAAATTATAAGATATTCGCATTAGGAAATGTTACACAATCATTTAAAAACTATGTTTTCGTGACTTTTTTTAATGAAGTAGGGAGAAACCGTATCCTGATAAGATTTGTTAAGATATAATATGATTTACAATATGATCTCAACCCTCTAAATATTATTTTTCTGTATCTATATTTAGAGAGGAAAAACCTGACATACAGACACCAAAATATTAGCAGTTCATATCTGTGGGTTGTAAGTTAATTTTATTTACTTCTACATATTTTCTGTATTTCCCAAACTTCTTACAGGGAATGTGTGTTACTTTGGTTAGTGGGAGGGAAAGCTACTTAACTCCACACAAACCCTCATTCCCAGCATATAAGTTTTGAAGCTAAGGACAAACTTCTCAATTCTCCAGAGTCCACAAACGAGAAAAACCTTGCCTACGTTACAGTCCTCTTGCGACTTTTTTGGTATGTCAATGTCTTAAATCTAGTAAAGCAATATCCCACCCCCACAACTGCCCAGGAGCCTGGTACCTACTCAGAGGGCTTGGGCACCCTCCATCCTAGGTGGGTATCTTACGTCCTGTTTCAACATCCTCTCAGAGAGGCTCATTCTTTCCCCTGCAGGTTTGGTTCCTTACCCTCTGGGCTTCCTCAAAAGAGCCCCTGTCCTTGGAGCCAACAATATTCACGTCCAAGTTGATGCCTCTATTCCTCTGTTACTACCGCAGCGGAGCCACATGGAGCCCAGCACTGCGGGAAAAGGAAGGGGAACCTGACAAGGACCCCCAGTGGAATCTTCTTTCTTGAAACTTGGGAGATAGGATTGACATGTTTTAAATGAACAGCGAGAAAGACAAAGGATGGATAAGCAGATTTTTTTTAAGAAAACAAAAGCTGTATAGAGCTATTAAGTCATGAAAGCTATGGTTTGCTGAACTGGACATTTTGATTTTTAAGATCACTAATGTAGTTTGGAGATAAGACAAAGAAGAAAGTAAAATCAGGGAGACGGAGCTGCCGTTGCTGCCCGGCCATTCTGACACTGCTGAGGAATACAAAAATATGAGAAAGGGGTAACAGAGATCAAGTCCTCAATGGCACTGGCCCCATTATGACATAATCTAATCTCCAGTTCAAAGAAAGTCCAAAAATATTCTTCATTGATTTGTTTTTCAAATTCGGAGATTTTTCTTTCATGTTACTCTGTGTTGGCAGGACAGGTGATGTCAGTGATTCAGTCCAGAAAACAGTCAGGAAGGAGTTTTTTAACATGCGGTGGGGCACAGTAAGTACATCTCCTGTCTTGTTTCCCTCTGTTGGTGGGAGAAAGAGGGTGGGGGGGTGGGGACAGCGGCGTCCAGCACTGGCAGTGAGTGACAGGGATACCAACAGGAAATTGCTAAACTTCTACAGGAGAAAGTTTATCAGGAAATGACATCAGAGGTCTCCGCGAGGACTATAATAGGGCAGAGAGGGACTGGGGTGTGGAGGTTAAGAACAGACGCTCAACTCTTGCTAGGCTATGCACGGGCCGCAGGATGGGGTGCTCACCTATGTTAAACTGCAGCACACAGAGATGTGTCTTCTGGGACCTCAGCAATGCCAAGGGCCCCATGAACATCACAAGAACAACCACCAAACACAAGCTCAGCTATTTCAGAACACATCCCTGAGAATGGGCCAAAGATGATAACTTAGGAAGTGTGGGAGCATCTATTTTCTACTGTTATAATATCACTGCATCTTGAAAATGTCAGCAGAGCGCACTCCAAATAGTCGCAGGCAGGAGAGTAATGTGAGAGAGAAGAGAATGTACTGAGAACGCGTTCCCACCGGAAGTTCAGGGTGAGGAATGCAGACATCTACGGGAATGGGGAAGTTCAGAAAAGGAGCCTTGGTGGCAGGGACAGCCCAATCCCCACTGGACCCGAGAACTTTGAATGGAGGGCAAGGGACACTCCAGGAATTTTTAAGGGGAAAAAAATGGGGAGGAAATGGCAGAAGTAACGGAACATTAATACCACTGCGATAAAAATGCTAAAAACAACAAAATATTTTTTTAAACACTCATGGCCTGGTCTTAACAGAGCAGCCTCGTCTCTGTTCAGAGAAAATGTGTTTGTTGGGACCAGGAGGAAATAAAGGCCTGCCTCGGCCCCAGGCTCCTTAATAAACCACTTCCCCCGCAGGGACGGCCAGTGCCGGTGAGCTGCCATGTTGGTTTTCTCAGTAGCCTATAAACACTGAGCTCTCCAACTTGCAGAATCGTCCAATTCCCCCCACTGAGAACACTCAATGAATTCAGTTCCTCGGTGGGGCTCCCTAGCAATAACCACCCAGGAGTCCCAGAGTTACAATCTGCATTTAACACTTGACAGGGTCAGCCACGAAAACATGGGCAGAAGGAAGATGAAAAGCAAACATCACCGTCTCTCCTCTCTACCAGCCTTTTGGAAAGTGCCAGAGGACAGTGTAAGTGCGTCTGTCTGAAGGCCTGTACCCACAGCCCTGACTCCAGGGAACACGGAGGGGCTGGGTGTGGCGAGGAGGATGTGCAGGTGACAGCGATCAGTATGAGTGGGTTTGATGAAACTCTTGCAAGAAGATGACCATGAAAAAGGGTGTGCTGATTTTCAGTTACCCATTGATGTGGTAGAGTGAAGTGAAAGAGGCTGGGTTTTAGTCAGACTCCGCTGAACTCCTCGGGGCCTGTTTCCTCGTTTGCAAAACCGAGAGAATCACTGTACCTACTTCAAAGGCTGCTCGTGGGGATTCAGTGAAATAAATAATGGGTGAAAAGTGCTTACCAGGATGTCTGGTGAGGAGCAAGCGCTGGGCAAATGTTGCTGTTAGGATGTTTGTGTGTGGGGAGTGCCTGACAAGTAAGTATACGATTACCATGACACCCCCGAGCTGCCCGGGGCAGGAGCGGCGGCAGCCATCTCTGCCCTCAAACATCAACAGGCAAGTGTCAGTGAAAAGGCCATGACACTGGCCTCCCTCACAAAGAAAGGCATCAATGTGCCTTGCTCTGGCCTCTACTCCAAGACCCATCATATTTGACATCTCTAAAATTCTCCAAGAGGTTAAAAAAGAAAACCCAAGAGCTCCACAGGCCCCATTTGGCCAGCCTTCCCTGAAAGCTAACAGAACCCAGGCAAGCCCATCGGTTCCAGGGAGGGGACTCTGGAGCTGCCTCCTGCTCCGCCCAAGGGAGAAGCACAATAGCCAAGAGCCACTTTGCAAGTGGGTGGCCAAATCTGAGTCCTAGCTGATGGGACAGCGAGTACTAGCCTTTGCACTTGAACTGGTAGTGTCTCCTAGGAGTGTAAGGACAAGCAGATCTAGCTTTGCACCCCTTTCGCCCCTTTATCTCAGCTGACCGACCTCTGTGGGCAAAAAAAGCACACCATGGGTGCAAAGACGAAAGCCTTTTGCCCACTCCAGGCAGTGTCAGGAGCTCCAACAGGATCCAGCAGGGCTGGGACCTCCACGGTGAGAGAGCCCAATCCAGCCTATCATCCTTTGCAAGTAAGTTCAGTCAACAGGGGTCAGAGCAGACAAGGGGCTTTCAGAAAGAAGATGAAGTGTAAAGCCCAAAAGACTGACTGGGCCAGAGGAGGGGAGAACAGAGTAACCCAAGATTTGAATGAAGTCCCACTGCACCAAGCACAGGCTCCTCAGAACGGGAAGGAAGGGACCCCATCCCTCCCACCTCTCAGCTGCCCTAGCTCCCCACCCTGTCCAATTCCCAGGCTCAATGATGGGCTTATATTGGGCAGGGCTAGGATTCTTCTCTTCCCATAGGCTGTCAAACCATAATATTTGCTCTGCTTCCTTCCCTTCCAAAGCCGAACAGATTAGATTACCAGAGTCCTTCCCAGCTCACTAAGACAGACGAAAAACTGAAAGGCAACCAAAACTGCTCACAGTGGGGCCACAGAGCAGCCCAATGTCCCAGCACCCACATCCTCTTTTCCATGCTCTAGGACTACATCAGCCAGAATGAATAGTGTCCAGTAGGTTCGGTGAATCAAAAGTACTTACTGCACTGTGGCCCACAGCAACAGCTACTATGAGGGAGGCATTCCAGTCTTTCAAAAGGGGCCTCACTCACCTGTTTACCTGCCCCGTGAAGAAGGCAGGAAGCCAATGAAGTGCCAGCTGGATGTGCACCATGAAGACCAGGCACCTGCTGCCTGGGTCTTCCCAGTGTTCCGGCACTTCAGCGACACCATGCAAGCCTGCAGGGGCTGTTCAGGAGGACCTGGCTGACAGGGCTGATGCATCTCCCTTCCCACTTTTGCAAAATCCGTAAGTAGACACCAACCAAAACCTGAATGTCTTCAGGATTTATTTTAACCTTGGTAAAATACTGTGCTAAATACGGTTCGGCTCACACTGATGACAAGGGATTTGCAGGCCCTACTTCCTTATACAGAAGAGAGAAGAAAGCACCAACAAAGGAAAAGAAGGTTTTACAAACTCTCCACCAAAGGGCAGGTGGTTTCCAAGTCAATGCCTAGGTGATTACCCATCTCTGAAGCAAGTGAGGCTCCCATCGTCAGTAGCTAGAGCGCCACGAGAAGCGCCACTCTTTGTAAAAAGTGGGGCTTACAAATAGGGCAGAAAATTACTTAAGTGTAAAGGCAACATCCAGAGGAAACCCTCGTGAGCCAGCTTGATGGGCTGAACTGCTACAGGCTGGAGACACTGCCACACTGCTCTTTGCCCTTCCACTGGACAGATGCAAACAATTCACGTGCTTGTGATCATTCATTCATTCATTCAACATTTATTTACTCATCGCTTAGTAGATGTTATACACTGGGCTGGCCACAGAGTCTAGACTCCAAGCTAGACTTTCACTATGACAAAATTCACCTGCCTTCAAGTGACACAATGGAGGTGGCTAGTATCTGAAACTATCATAATGCTTTTTAAAAGCCTCTGGTTTCTCAAAGCATGCTGGATCTCTGCTTGAGCAAACAGCTCTGTGCTCCAGGAAGCTGTTGAGCTTCCTAGACTGGAAGCGCCCTAAAGACAGAAGCTGCATTTTGCTTACCACTGTCTTTCATGTCCTTATTATCCAATATATGTCAGTCGAGTACAAATAAGATCGGAAACAAACATTTCTATTCTTTCAAGATCTTCGGCTTTACTGTTTCTGAAGGCTTTGCCACCCAACAAAGAAAAATAATGAAGCCTCAGAAAGGAGGAAAAAGGGGACTAATTTAGATACGTTAAAAACAGCATGAGTACAATTTTGGAACTTCAGCCCAAGTACAAGTCGGACAAGGTGCCTCCAAGAGCCACAGCTAGTATCCTGGTAGAAGTCCGTATCCCGCCCCCCACCCCCCGGACCCTCTTCTGTGCTCTGCGTACTCTCCTCTGAAAAGCCCCCTTTGGAGTCCTAAAGAAAGAAAGACAGGAGGAGGGACGGGAGGAATTAGAAGGGGAAGACACAGCTTGAACCCACACTCATCAAGAAGGAAGGAAGCCTTAAGCTGAAAGGCTGGGGGGCAGGGCTGGCCTCGGGGAGGAGATATGTAAGACTTGGTGGAGGACATGCCTGGACACTTTTCCTTCCTACAAGGCCTCATTTTTCCCTTTCCTCTTTTTTCTTTTTAATTTGGTGAAATAACAGTCTTCAGAATTGGAGAGCTGGAGCAGAAAAGGGAAGCAAGTAAGGTGAGAAAGAAGTTGGTGAGAGAGACAGACAGACAGCTCTCCTCGAGGTGTTTTGCTAACCTGGTACTGCATCTGCATTTTAGAACAGTTTTCCTTCAAGTAAGCCCCATAGCCTGGAGTTCCAGAAGCCCAAGGGACCGGGCTGCACCCAGAAAAAAGGAAGGGATCTCCCTACGAAAGCATACCAGGCCTGCCCTGTATAAGGTAATAGGGAAAGAGAAAGATGAGTCTCCACGGCCCGAAGCGTGCCCCCAGGGACTTGCCTGGACGGTCTCTGCTCTCCTGCCCAACCCGCAGCTCGGGCAGTTGTTGCGGGGCCGCTGCCCCAGTGCCAGAACCCGCAAAGAAGTTTCGCCGCTGCAAACGTGAGAACACGCAGCTCAGCAGAACACCCGCCCCACCCCTCCCCGCGGCCCCACCCCCACGGCCCGACCCCTGACGGTGGCGACCTTGGCCACCCCGGACGCTCCAGAGGGTTGGAGGAGGGGCTGCCTGCCAGGCTTTCCCCGGGCTAGAGGAGGCGGCCAGGGGCTGCTGCTACCGCCCCCTTGGCCCCCGGCCACCAGGGCAGGCGCGCCCCCAGGCGCCCAGGCCCTCAGCCCGCGCCTGCCCCCGCGCACCCCTCCGCGCCTCTCCGCTCCTGGGCTCGCGAGGGCACCCAACTTACCCCGCCGCGCAGAGGCCGGGGCTCGGGCAGGGTGCGTGTGTCACATCGGGGTAGGACGCGCCCCTTCGGCCCGCGGGGCCGGCGCTCTCCGGGGATTTCTTTATCTCGCTGCCAAACTCCCGGTGCCTCCCGCTCCGCTCGCTCCTCTCCCCCCCACCCCGCCCCCTCCTTTTCTCTTGTCTCTCGGCTCTTTTTTCCGGGTTAATTACGTTTCGCCTTAAAGCAAAACCCAGCCCCGGATGTGAGTACAATGCTCCGCCGAGCCCGCTGGGGGAGGAGAGGGGTGCTGGGGCGCCGCGGGGTGGGAGGGGGCACGGCCGGGCGCGGCGGGCCGCGCGGAGGGGGCGGGGCGGGCGCCCGGGAGGCGGCCCCGACCCCCTGGCCGGCCTCTGCGGCCGCGCAGGTGGGACCCGGGACGCGGGGGGCAGGCCCTGCCTCCGACGCCCGGCCCCGGCAGCAGGTGTCCGGAGCGGGAAAGGGGCCCGAGGCGCAGGGCATCCTCCTCGAAGGAGGGAGGCGAGTCGGAGCTCGGGCTTCCCCTGATCCCTACTCCTTCTTCCCCAAGCCCCACCCAGCGACTTCAGTCGGGCCTCCCTCGCGTCCTGAGCCCTGGCCTTTCTGGGACTGCAGGCTTAGGGTTACGGTTAGGGTTAGGGTCGGAAGAAGCAGCGCAGATCCTCCCTTGAAACTGCCCGCAGAGCCCCGCGGGGGCCAGACGTCCTAACGGGGGACATAGGGACGTTTTCAGAGTGTGGCGCAAAGACGCCCTTCCTGCCCTCGGAGCGGGAGGGTGCCCTGGGAAAAATGGGAACCCGAAGAGCGTGCACGAAGCGAGCATTGCCAAGGGGAGCCTAAGAGAACTGCCGAGAGCCCGTGCAGCCTCCGCGTTATCTCGTTCGACATCCACTGCAGCCCTGTGCGCATCCGTCCCGTTCGCGATGAGGAAACCGAGACTGGGGACTGAAGTAATGTGCCCTGGGTCCTGCAGCTAATCAATGGCAGGTCGGTCGGGTTCTGACGCGGGCCTCCCACGTGAGGCGATAGACATGCAAACGGGCAGCCAGTCGGGCAATCAACATCCGACGCCCAAGTGTCGTGGATTCAGCCTGGAGGGGGAGGTCGGGAGACGCGGTTTCTCGGGATCCGGATGCAAATGTAGTGAATAAGGTCCGAGTGCGACCGGACTTGCAGAGAGAGGAGGGCGAAAGAAGGTCCCTGAGGCTCTAGGACAGGGACTGGATGTGCGAGAGTGGCGGAAAAGCTGGTCGGCATTCCGGTAGCGCAGGGCCGAGACAGACAGTTTAAAAGTCCCTGAGACCTGCGGCAGCAACGCCTGGGGACAGGGAGCCCGCGCCAGCAGCACACACCCCGAAAGCACCGGTGATGAAACCACACGCGCTTCCTCTTCCATTTTGATTGCCAAAGCAAAAATGAGCCCCGGCTCTCTCAGGTGTGAAAAAGGCTGTTTGCTCTAGAACATTTTGCTTTGAAGGAGGAAGGAAAGGGGGACCCAAGAAAAAGGAAAAAAAACACACATTTCCTTTGAAATGAATACATCAACGTCGATTTTTTTTTTCTGCTCATGAAGGTTTTTGCCACTTCTAAATTTCAGGCCGCGACACATGCTGAAGAGCATGTTCCCTAGAACCCCGTGGCCTGGGTTTGAACCCCAGCCCTGCCGCTTTGACTGCTGGGCAAGTGACCTCATGTTTGGGTGCCTCAGTTTCTACATCTGCGTTCTCAAGGAGAGTAACTGAGTTAACGTTTGTAGTGTTTGGATTACTGTCGAAAGTGAAGTGGATGCTCTGGAAATATTTTTTGAATTTAAAAATTAGATTATGGTTTTCAGGGTGAAAGGGAACAAAATTCCACCCAGCTCCACGCCAATCTGAATGGAACTGGTGGTTTCCAGTGCGAGCAATGAGGTGAAATCTCAGATTTCATGGTATGGTGCGCATTAAAACCCATAAAATTCTACTCCCCGTTGAGCGGGCCTGAGTCACCCCATCACAGAGCCACAAATATTTCCTGAGCACTACTGTCTTGGATGCCTAGGAGGCCAAGAGGAGCCAAAGCCCAAGGCCCTGGGTCTCATTGAGAGGGTATGAGTGTTAGTAGGAGGTCTCGGCGGCCTTGTATTCCTCCTGGAAGTGCCCGGGAAATGAATGGCACAGAGAGTGATTACTGTCAGCCTTTGGAGGAGAACAATGTCTCTGCGTGGCACGGAGTTGGGTTCTTGAGAAGGAGATGGGCTTTGAAATGAGCCAAAGAAGATGGGTTCAGTTTGAGTCCAATGGTGGGGAGCAAGAACATGTTAGGCTGGGAGGAGGGTCCTCAGCGCACTTTGAGCAATGCTCATCCTTCGCAGGGAGCCCCATTTCATTTTGCCTGAGACCCTGGCCAGGACCTGGCCCCCACTAGCCTACAATGGCTGCCCTGATTCCAATCTCTTACCCCTGGATTTCCTGGTGCTTCTTCAGAGGACCACCCCTCCCCACCGCTTCCTGTAGTGGGCACCACAGAGCAGCTGTGAATTGTTTCTGTGCCCTGCTGTAGAGCGTTTCCATCTCATGACTGACACACTTTGAAAGTATTTCCATTGCCTGATTTTATGCATTTTTTTAGTACAATAAACAGCCCTGATGCCTGAAAATGTGACTCTGCCTGTGGGGAAAGGAATGTCCTAAAAAGGGCCTTTCACACGAGCTATTTGAGTTCCCTCATTGTATCAGTGCAAGATGAGGTTCAAAAGTTTGCTCAAGGTTTTGGAGCTGCTTAGTGGCAAAGCTGGGTCTAGAAGCCAGCATTGACTACCCTCAGAGTCTTCCAGAATTGGTATAGAAACTTTCCATGAAGACGAAATTTCTGGCCCAGAACCTAAGAATCTAGCAAGAAAGCCTTTTACTCTACTCTAGCCATTTATGCACTTTTATTACTTCTCCATGTTAATGGCTGGGTAACTGATCTAATAACCTTCCATGGTGAGACAGGGTACCCTTCAGGGAACGGCATTGTTCTCTGTCCTCAGAGATACCCATTGTGTAAATACCAGGCTGGCAGTTAGTTCTGTTGGGGAAAGTGTGGAACTGAAGAGACCAAGGTCATTGGTTGATCCTGGTTCAGGCTAATTAACTTTACACAAAGATAAATTTCTCCAAGGCCACACACTGCACCTCTGATGCTAGCTGGTCATTTTATAAATAGTTACTACTGGTTTCAATAGCAAAGCAGCATCTATTTCCAGAAAGATTACTCAAACTACTATTGTTCTATTCAGTCCTATTTGCTCAACAACCAATTATCTGAACTTGTTACCATGTTTTCTCCTATATATCTTGCATCTATTTATTTGCCAAATACTTACTAAATGCTAATTACACATATCATTCACCTAACTCTTACAACACTGGGAGCAAGTTATTCTTATTGCCCCATTTTATAGATGAGGCGACTGAGACACAGAGACCAAGCCTAGATCGAAACCTATGCAGCCTGGTGCCAGAGTCTGCCCTCTTAGCCACTGAGTTTGTGAAGGATTCAGAAAGATATAAACCAAAACTCCCCTCCACATTTTTGACAATTATTATCATTTACAATATCCATTCCACTCCACCTGGCAATTTCACGCCCAAAGCTATGTCCTACAGAAAGTCACCTGGAGATATATGGAGTACGTATGGAGTACATATGGAGTATATGTGTATACATGTAGCATGGATATGTGTATGGGCGACATACACAGGTACTCATGGGAGCATTGTTTATAATGGTAAATCGAAAATTACTCTCATGATCATCAACAAGGGATTTAACAGGTAAATATTGGTACATTCATACAATCTTATACTATGCTTTTAAAAAATGATTGCAGGGAAGGGGAGTGGGTGGCGGTGGGAGAGGGTGTGGTATAGGGGGATAAATAGTATAGGAAGAAAATACAATAAAAATGTAAAATCAAATAATATTTTAAAAATCATGTTATTTAATTACAAACAGTAAATATATATGTAATATTTTAAGTGGGAAAAGGGTACAAAGCCATCTGTATAGTATAAACCCATTTCTGCAAGTAAAAATTATACATGCTTATTCCATGAAAGAAGTCTAGAAGGCTACATTCCAACCCATTAATCAGTTTTCTTAGGGCAAAGAAAGAGGGGCTGTAATGGCGGATCTCACCTTTTAAGAGATGTGTTTCTGTAATGTCTAATTTGGGGCAACAAGTATGCATACATTTGGTTATGAGAAAAATGATTTAAACAATGGTTTACATTTTTAGTAAGAAATGTAAAAGCTCTATGAGAAAGCACAGTGCAGCCCTCGAGGAGCCCCTCCTTTACTAGGGCGGGACGATAACGCATACAGAACCAACTGCCACGAAAGCCAGAAACTGAACCGTGCAGAGAGGGGAGAAGAGCTAGAGTTCTGTGGGACATCACAGCCAGCTGGGGTGGGGCGGTGCAGGAGGAGGTGTGTGAAGGACGCTTGAGAAGAGCGTTGAAGGAAAGGCACGACGTAGAAGGTTGGGGGAGGGGCCGTGCGGTGAGAATGGGTGGACTCCAGACACAGAGATCCTCAAAGGCAAAGCAGAGAGGTGGGGATGCACGGGGTCCATTCAGGGAGGTGTGAATGGTCCAGTGCAGCTGGAGCCTGGAAGGACAGGCGACGGATTTTCATAGGGAACAAAACAGGGAAGAAAGGTAGGTGGAGGGTCTTCACTGCTAAGCTAGTGAGTTGTGCATGTTCCTTCAGGCATCGAGAGCCACTGAAGCTTTTGAGCAAGGAAGTGACACAATCAGAAGTGAATAAGCAATTTAGTGATTGCATAGTACCTGGACTCTAGCACCAAGCGCCAGGATTTAACGCCTCACTGTCACTCACTAGCTGTCTAGCCATGGTCCTGTAGCTTGACTCCTTTCTCTGGTTTCTGTAACATGGGGAAGGTGGAGATAACAGACAACCTAGCTCATACTATTGCTGAGAGTGAGTGAATGGTTTGGGGCACATAGTAAAAACTGAGAATTCTGTTAAATATTTAAAAATCAGTACACTTTTAGAAACTTTTATTACAGAGAGCTAACATTATGTGATAAATTATTAACTATTCATTCTTCTTTCACAGGCTTGTCCATTATTCCTCTCATTTTACATAGGGGACGATTTAGGTTTTCAGGAGAGATACAGTCTCAGAATGACATAGCCCGTTAGAGTTGCCTCCATGAGTTCTGAATCCTGTTTCAGTGTTCTCCGTTCAGCACTCAGGGCTCTCTGGGCGCAAATTCCCAGAGCCTTAAGAATGGGAAAAATGGGGAGTAGAAGAAACGCTGCCGATTTCTGTTGACAGGATGAGGGAAACAGCAGTACGGGACAGTAATAAAGTCAAATCAGAAAAGATAAAAATTTGGTGGAACATCTGGAAATGTGTATATAACACACACACACACACACACACACACACACTGAAATATGCCCTTCATTTCCAAAATCATATGTTAAAGACCTAACTCAAAATGAGACAGCATTTGAAGAAAGGGCTGATAGAAGGTAATTAGGGTTAAATGAGGTTGTAAGAGTGTGCACTGGTAGCCTTATAAGGAAAAGAAAAGATCTCTCCCTTTCTCCACAGACACCAAGGAAAGGCCATGTGAACACACAGCAAGGAAGTGGCCACCTGCAAGCCAAGAAGAGACCTCTCCCCAGAACCCAACCGTGCTGGCAACCAGATCTGGGACTTCCAGCCTCCAGAACTGTGGAAAAATAGGTTTCTGTTAAGCCACATATTCTGTAGTATTTTTATACACACACACACACACATACATATATACACATGCCAAAATTATTTCCTAGTAACAAAGTTCAGAAGACATCGCTAAATCTGACACTAATATAAACCTCAAAACTGAGTGTGCACCCTGTCCCTCGAAATAGCAGTCTGCCTGCGAAATGCACCGCTCCCATCGATCCCTGCTGAGGGCATTGCTTTCCTGTCTGTCTGAGTGAGTGCAGTGCTCTGTGAGGACGCCTGCACCCCAAGCCGGGCCCTGTGACTACATGGGAAGAACTGGGCCTGTGGAAGCAGAGAGAGAGAGAAGGCTTTGAATCCACAACCGTGTTTTAGCAGTGTATTTAACTTTACTTTTTGCTTAGACTAGTTACATAATTCATTTCCTCAGCAGTGAGCCTCCACACGGGCTCCTATTAGTAAATACTGATGGATGAATATAGTCCTGGTTGATTAGCCGGAACGAACGCCATCCAGTTTTCCATGGCATTCCTATGGTGGGTTGAATTTTACATCAGTGTTTCTCAGTACGTCTGTTCATTATTTGATTAATAGGAAAAATGTATACGCTGTGCAGAGGTCAAAGATACAAATAGCAAGAACCACCAAATACTTCTTCCACGTGTGGCCACCAGACTCTGTTTTACTCCCCAGTGATCCATTGGTGTGTGGTTAATAATAAAAAAACATTCAATTTGCAAGGAGATAACTTAAACTGTGTTATCTGAGTGCTAGATTTATTTCTGAGTTTTCCAAGTATTCGCCAATAAGCATGTATTATTTCCTGATCAGAGGAAAAAAATGTTAGTTCTACAAGTAAGTAGTTTTTAATTTAAAAGTACCTCAGAGATCTCATGGCTACTGTGTGATTTTAAAAAAAGAACTACCATAGAACTAACTTTATCCTCAACTTAAAAAAATAATTGTCTGTCTGTGAACACGTTTCAAAAAATTTTAGCCAATTGTGTACCCTTCACATTAAAACTCCTGCCACTGGAAAAGATACACAAACCTGATTCGAAGCTTGAACCCTGAGACCTGGTGAAACTCAGTATGAGTCACTGGAGACAGGAAATTTGCTCAGGAATCTTCTTTCAGATTCCATCAAAATTGTATGACAACTCCACATGTCTGTCAAACTATATGGACATTAAGTGTAGCACAAGGCTGGAGAATTAAGCCCACTCCACATTACCTCCTTCATTTAGTAATTACACAAGAACCAGCTAACTTTATCCTTACACCTAATACTTAATGATACTGTGAATGCTCTAATTGGATAAGTAGCCAAATGCACCCTCCAGTGTCTGAGGTCAGAAGATGTCACCGTCCTGAGCTGCTGAAAAGCCGTACACAGCAACGCGACCTTGATCTAGAGGTGGCCCCTCTGGCAGCTTCGATCTCTGGGAGAGAATTCTGAGTTCAGAAGCGGAGAGGGGAAGGACCTCCGAGTAGCCAAAGTCCCTGCATTAAGAAGAGCCTTTCTTAGGCTTGCTTATGGGTTCTGACTGAATATCTAATTTCCAAAGGTCTGATAATGTGGTTTCCTAGCTCTCGGCAGATTAGAAACAGCAGCGGACTGGAGAAGCTGTTGGAGAGGGAGGGAGGGAGCGGGTAGAGAAGGGAATGACTTTCTTCCCATGTCTCTAAATGGGTTAGCTGATGGCACCGAAGGAGGGGAGAGGAAAGTGGACCGCATTCCCAGAGCTTGTATGTGCTCAAGAGGACCTCCATCATTCCTGGCGAGGGGGGCCTTCATTTTAGGTGGAAGTTTTCGTGTGGCTTTGCTGGTAGGAGGAGCGACCTTCAAGGAGGGGGTCACCTCTGAGGTGGTAAGAGGAGACTTTGGATTCACTCACATTCTTATGTTTTTAAAATATGAGGTACGCATGATGTATCTTTTGCTTTAAATTTTTTTAAATTCTTTTTACACAACGTTACAAATAAAGTCTGTGAACAGAAAACTGTGTAAGTTAAAAATATTAAAGACCTCAAATCGTTAAACTCCTGGAAGAAAACATAGTGGGTAAGCTCCTTGGCACTGGCTTGCAATGATATTTTTTGGATTTGACACTGAGAGCAAAGGCTACAAAAGCAAAAATAAACAAGTGGGACCACATCAAACTAAAAAGCTTTTGCACAGAAAAGAAAGAATCGGCACAGTGAAAAGGTAACCTACAGAATGGGAGTAAATACTTGCAAATCTTACATTGGATAAGGGGTTAATATCCAAAATGTATGTGGCATTCATATAACTCGATAATGAGAAAACATTCTGATTAAAAAATGGGCAGAGCCCTGGCTGGTGTGGCTCGGTGGATTGAGCACGGGCCTGTGAAGCAAAGGGTCACTGGTTCGGTTCCCAGTCAGGGCACATGCCTGGGTTGCAGGCCGGGTCCCTGGTGGGGGACACATGAGAGGCAACCACACATTGATGTTTCTCTCCCACTCTTTCTCCTTCCCTTCCCCTCTCTCTAAAAATAAATAAATAAATATTTTTTTTAAAAAATGGGCAGAGGAACTGAATAGACATTTTTCCAAAGAAGACACACGAATGGCCAACAGGAACATGGAACAATGCTCAACATCATCATCGTCAGGGAAATACAGATCAAAACCACAGTGAGATATCACCTCTCACCCGGTAGGAAGGCTGTTAACAAAAAGACAAGAGGCAGGTGTTGGCGCGGATGTTGAGAATAGGGAATGTAAGTTGACGCAACTGCCGTGGAAAACAGTGCGGGGGGTCCTCAGAAAATTGAAAATAGAACTGCCCTATGACCCAGCAATTCCACTTCTGGGGATAGTCAAAAGGAAACAAAGCTCTGTCTCGAAGAGAGTCTCTGCCCTCCCCACGTTCACTGCAGAGTCATTCACAATAGCCAAGACCTGGGAGCAACGGAAATGCCCACCGATGAATGGATAGATCAGAAAATGTGATATCCACGTGACGTGATAGGTAGTACTAAATGTATAATATTATTCAGCCATGAAGAAGAATGTAAGCCTACCATTTGTCACAGCAGGGATAGAACTCGAGAGCATTATGCTGAGTGACTTAAGTCAGGCAGGGAGAGACAAATGCCGTGTGATCTCACTTATATGTGGAATCTTAAAAAACCGAACCCATAGCAACAGAGGACAGATTAGTGGTTGCCAGAGACAGGAGATGGGGGCGGGTAAAGGAGTGAAGGGAGAGTGAAGGGGGCCAGAAGGTACAAATATAATATAAATAAGTTCTGGGAATGTAATGCACAGTATAGTGACCACAGTTACAATCCTGTACCGTATATTTGAAAGGTGCTAAGAGAGTACGTATTAAAAGTTCCGTATAAATACGGAACAAGTATTTATAACTACGCGAAGTGATGGATGTTAACTAAACTTATTGTTGTGATCACTTTTCAATACATACATATATCAAATCACTGTGTTGTCACCCCTTAAACTAACACAATGTTATGTCAGTTATATCACAATTAAAATGGAAAGATTCAAAAGATAACACCCCAAATATTGTACCTCAATGAGACAGCACTATGTACCTATCAGAATGGCTAGAAGAAAAAAAAAAACAGTAACAATGCCATACACAGGGAAGGAGTAAAAGAAATGGACCGTGAGTCTTTGCTGGTGGGTGTGGGAGAGCATGCAGCCTCTCTGGAAAACAGCTTGGCAGTGCCTTCAAAAAACTAAACATGCAGCTGTCGTGAGACCCAAGAATCACACATCTGAGCATTTATCCCAGAGCAATAAAGACTTACATTCACACAAAAACCTGTGCATGCATGTTTGTAGCCGTTTTATTGATAATAGCCAACACTGGCTACAACCCAGAAGTCCTTCAGCTAGTGAACAATGAAACACACTGTGGTAGATCCACACCATGGAATGCTGCTCAGCAATGAAAAGGAACAAACTCTTCACACACGGAACAGCCAGAATGCACCTTTAGAGAGCTATGCTAAATTTTAAAAAGACAGCCCCAAAAGGTTCCATACTGTCTGATTGGTTCCATTGATACAACATTCTTTTTTTTAAAGATTTTATTTATTTACTTTTAGAGAGAGGGGAAAGGAGAAAGAAAGAGAGGGAGAGAAACATCAATGTATGAGAGATACATTGATTGGTTGCCTCTCACACACCTCCAGCTGGGGACCTGGCCCACAACCCAGGCACGTACCCTGAGTGGGAATCGAACCAGTGACCTTTCGGCTTGCAGGCTGGCACTCAATCCACTGAGCCTCATCAGCCAGGTCTATATAATGTTCTTGAAACGACAAAATTACAGAAATTGAGAGCAGGCGAGTGATAGCCAAGGGTTCAAGGGTTAAAGGGCATGGGGTAAGAGGGGCGTGTGTGCAGCTACACAGTGGCAACACAGAGATCCTCCTGCTGACGGGTGCGTTCTGTCTCTTAGCTGTAGGAGTCTCAGTATCCTGGTTGTGCTGTTGTACTAGGCTTATGAGACGCCACCACTGGGGGGAAACTGGGTAAAGGGTCCACAGGATCTCTCTGAATTACTTCTTACAACTACCCGTGAATCTACAATTCTCTCAAAAGAAAAGGTTTCATTAAAGAAAAATTTTTAAGGCTGAAAAATATTGACAGAGCTTTGTGCTGAAATAGACAGTATCTAGTTTTAAAAAGACCCTGTGGTGAGACATAACCCTCCTGACCCTAGATTAACGAAAGCATCGCCACTCACAAACTCCGAACACCGGTTAAGCCGTTTCACCCACTGTGGCTGCACTTCAATTGTGGCGAATTACCCTCTGGTGTTCAGTTCTGATAGGAAGAGCGGTGCTTTGGTTCTCTCCACCCTCACCGGCTCCCGTCCCTATTACATAGCTCCCCCCATGGCTATTCCCTTTGCCATTTGGGCACAGGGTTGCTTCTATCCATTTTTCTGCCTTCCTCGAAAAGAAAGTTTTTAACGCTTGGAGAAGCTCCCCCCGAATCTCAGCTGGTACACAAGACAGTCAGTTTCCTAGGACAGGGTGTGCATCAGGGGTGGCTGGATCATTTCAATTTGTCACCATAAAACCCTGCTGTGGCTCCCCTGTATTCAGAAGGCGACCAGCAAACAGTGCAGTGGAAGTCCGTTAGAATGCAACTCGTAATTATATGTTACTGGGCACACCATGAGTCAAGTCACGGCCACTGAAATGTAACCGCGTATTCTTGAAATAGTTCAGCTGTGAGGTCTAGGGGTGACTTATTTCTGGTTTCTCCAATTTAAGCCCTGGTATCGTGACCCTGTAGCTACCGCCCAGCCTAGAGTAGATGAGCGGCATGGTGAGGGACAAAGAACTCTGGAAAAGCAAACCTCTGAAACTGCAGGTAGGGTGATGCCTGCAATTTGACTGTTCAAAGTTGCAAAAGGTCTAGAAATCTAAGTGCTGTGTTATGTGCAGGAATGTCAGTAGGAGGATGATATAAAACAGTGGCCTTCAAATTTTCCTTCACTACCTCCCCTACAAAGTGCTGGAAACGAGGTAACCCTTTGCACATTATAAATTGGCACTGACAACTTTTAATCATACATGTGAGTGGTTGCAAAGGAGGTATTCTGCACATTGTTCACCAGAGCAGTTTTGAAATAAAACCGTTACATCACTCTTTCTCAATGTATCCAATAGAATCTAACTACCATAGTCATGTGACACCATCATCCATCTTTCAAACTCAACAAGCAATTATTTGACAGTCAGAATGTTAAATCATCCCCTTTTCCCTGATTTCTGTATTTACATTCCATGTCTCCTGGAGAATTGTATCCAAATGTCACATATTTTTATGACATCATGTATTATTTCATCATCTTTTATTGATTACCCTATCATATATCCTGAAACAAAATGCATGTGTAAACTGACTTTACAATTTAAAAAATATCTTATGACTACAATCCTCCCGGTGTTAAAACAGTCTTTGAGTCATCAATACAATTATTAGTAACAAAATAAATATATGTTATTGATCATTGAACAGTAAAATATTAGGCATTATTCTCTTAATGAGATGAATGAGGATGGATTTTGAAATATAATGTATTTATATATATTTACCCATATATATATTTACCTATCTACCCATAGATATGTTCGACTATCAATTAATATTCCTTCTTCCAAGAATGAGCATGCTACCTATGAATATCATCTCTCTTTCTCATGAGAAGCCTTGCTCACATTAATAAGTAAGTAGGTGGGGCTGTAGGAGACTTGTTATGACAATGTCCAGGGCTGATGAGAAGGAGGGAAAACTGGGACATGTCTCTGGGCTGATGGCTTCAGGGAGGGGTCTGGAATGAGTTAACTGCCTGTGAAGACGGTCCCTGCGTGAAGACTTCTGCCAGTCCGCCTTTGCCAGGAAACTTGAAATTTGTCTTTCAGCAGGGCTGAATTCAGCAATGTCATTCAATTCTTTGAGCTCCTTCGAGTCATAGGTTAGATGTCACTTAGAGATCTTCCTTCAGAACTTATTCCAGGGGGAGGCCGTGTACATGAGGGGCAGGGAGCACATGGAAACCCTCTGTCCTTTCTGCTCGGCTCTGCTGTGAGCCTGAAACTGATCTAAAAAATAAAGCAGCCCTGGCTGGTGTAGCTCAGTGGATCGAGCACGGGCCTGCGAACCAAAGAATTGCAGTTCGATTCCCAGTCAGGGCACATGCTTGGGTTGCAGGCCAGTTCCCAGCAGGAGATGCACGAGAGGCAACCATACATTGACATTTCTCTCCTTCTCTCCTTCCCTTCCCCTCTAAAGATTAATAAATAAAATCTTTTTTAAAAAAGACTTCTGGATTTAAAAAAAATTTTTAAATAAAGCCTATTCTTAAAAATTATTGTACTGATCCATCAGTGGTCAACTCAGTTCAGTTTTTCTCCAAGTTTTATGAAACACCTTAAATTTGAACCTACCTAACTTGTGAAAATGGGATGTGCCTTTTAAAAAGCCTTTCGCTTTCTCAACACAAACACAAATATTTCTGATTGCCCCTTGATTTTAAACAGCCAAAGGCAATGCCTTTTTTTCCTTTTTTAGAAGTGAGAAAGGACTGGTGTGAAGAACAGGTGGGAGCAGAGAAGACCTGGTATGGGCCGGCTCTCCCTCCAACTCCATCCCCTGTGGGCATCTATCACTCAAACATGCCTGGAGTTCGGTGATTTACAAGCTGCCTCCAGTGCACAGAATTGTGATGCCAGGTTTTTTTTTAATTTATTTGCTGCTTATCTGAAGTTCAACTTTGATGGGGTGCCCAGTATCAAATCACTCTTTTGAAGAGACGAGAAAGGACAAGATGAAAACACGAGACCTGGAAAGACTGGAGTCCTGGGACAGGGAGCAGAGCCTTTTATTTCTCCCTCTTCCTAATTCTCAGATGTAACTGCCGCCTCCTCCCCTCTCATCCCATGTCACTCATCCTTACCTCTTCCCCGACACTTTCCCATTCCTCTTCCCCAGAAAGCAAAAGTATGAGCAGAAACAACAACCGAAATATGGGCGGACAACAGCCATGAAAGAAGGGCAGCTGGGGAGGAACCAGGGCAAGGGAACGGGGGTCGAGGGGAGCAGAGAGGGTGTGTGGCGACAGCGTGGGCGCACCCACTGGGTCGTCATCTCACGAGCAGAGGCTCCCAGGAGAGGGGCTGCCACCACTTCTTTCGGGTCAGAAGCCACACTGATACACGGTTTGTGAATATTCTCTCTTACAGTCCTGCCCGTGGACACACAACAAAAACATTATGCAAGTCCAGCCACACTCCTCCCAGCATTTGGTGCTCCCCTGAGTGGTTCCTTAGGAAAGACACTGGCGCAGGCCTTTCGCTGTTCCTTCCCCCGTCAGTCCCTGCCCTCTCTCACTCCCCTCTCATCTCCCAAGCACCAAAAATAATTTGAATTTCAAGCCTTTTTTTGGCCTTCCTGTGGGTGTGGGAGGGCCTCCTTTGGGAATTGTTCTGGATCTAGTCGGCTCCATCTGTAATTTGGCAAAATCTCTGCCTGCACCCTGCCCCCATCTCCTTTTCTTAATACATGGGGAGTTCGGGTTCCCACCCCCCAAAAAACCTTCTCTACCTCACCTCCGGATAACAAACGTGAAAGGAGCCCCCGGGGAGCCCCTGTGGGCCCGCAGCCTCCACTTACCCCGCCCGGCTGGGGAAGAACAGGGCCCTCTGCTTCAAAGGACAAGGTGACTTGAGAAGGAGGAAGCAAGCTCTGTGCTCTTCGGTTCAGGAGACCCAAGGCGAGTTCCTGTTTTAGAGACAGAGCTTTAAAAACTGATTCAGAGAGGGGAGTGTGTGTGGGTGTGTTTCCTTCTCCCCAGTTCCCCCACAGGATCCCCTTGATCTCTCTGGGGGTGGGGGGGACAGCTGATCTACCCTCATAAAAACTCTCTCTAGAGTTAGCCCCCTGCTCCCCACCCCTGGTCCCCTGCGTTCGTCCCCATCTCTTAGCTCCTGACTCAATACTCTGGTAAGTTTTTTGTTACTGACAAGAAAAAGGAAAGGCAAATAAAAACAAGAAAGAGAAAGGACCACACATCTAAGAGTTTCCTGTGGTTTGAGACCGGTTTAGTTCAAGGGTCTCGTGGCTTGTTTTCCCCTCGTCCTTCCTTTCCACGCTGAAGGCAGTGCTCTGGCCCACGGTGGATTACCTAAGGAGCGGGGCGGGAGGGGGGGAATGGGGGGTGCCCGAGGATGAAGAGCCAGTTTCAGGCAGGCTCTTCTGTGCCAGACAGAGCCTCTGCCTTCCGTGCTGCGGACCGTGGACTCCGGAGCCAGAAAGACAGGTGCCTGGCTGAAGGGGCACCAAAGAGGAATCTCGCCTCTCAGTTTTAACCGTCTTGTACATCCCTCTACTGGGGCAGTTTCCTTGTATTAAAATGGGTAGAATAAAGCTTAACATAATGCTATTGCAAGGAATAAGTAAAATCGAAGTGCCTCGTACAGTGCCTGGCAGAGAGTAGACATTAAGTTAATGTTTATTGAGCCTGAAGTATGCTTATCACATGATGTTGTATTCATTCACCTGTTTGTCTGCCCTGCTGGACTCTGAACATCTCACTCCTTTTTATTTCCTCTTTACCTACCTCAGTGCTTAGAATGCAGTGAACTCTCAATACGTATATTTTAATTAATTCATGAATTAATTAATACCTGGTCCCACCCTCAACCTGGCCGCATTTCCCTCGCTGGTCAAGAGTGCAGTCTTTGCCCTCTCTAAATATATGTTCTGGGTCAAGGTTCTGGAGCCATCCATCGAGGACCATCAACTATTTCAGGGAATCCAACATAAAAGAAAGGTCAAGACAAACAAATGGGGTAATATGGGGGGAACTTGGAAAAAACAGAGACAATCCAGGGAAAAAGAAAATTACTGTCATACTGGGGTAAAAGAAGATACTGTGTTCATTTTTAAAATAATGATCATTAAAACAAACCAAGCAGAAAAAAAAAAAACAGGATGCTTCTTAAAGAAAGAGAAAGCATTAAAAGAAGGGGAAAGAACTCACCAAGAGTACAAATCTGTTGGAAACAAATTTCAGTAGGAAGTTTGAAATATAAAGTTGAGGGAACCTACCCAAAAATAAAGTGGCGAAACAAAAAATTAGATACAAATCCAGGAAGCTCCATATCTGCTAAATAAAAGTTGCATGAAGAGAAAACAGAGAAACTAATTCAAAATAGGATCCCAGGACTGAGCTGTATCAGTTTCCAAATGAAAAGAGGCAATCGGTGCCCAGCACAGGGGAAAAAAAAACAGACCCACACCAAAACACATCACTTTAAAACTTCAAAATTTCAGAGACAAAGAAGAGGTCTCGGAGAGATCTTTTCCTTTTCTTCCAGAGAAAGAGAAACAGGCTATACTCACAGATGTCAAGGAATTATAATGACATCGAACTTCTGAACAGCAAGACTGGGCTGTAAAGGACAAAGAGATCGGGGCCTTCGAACAACCTCGAAAAAGAAAAATGGGTTAGAACCTACCCTTCCATACCCAACCAAAGTATAGATCAATCATGAAGAAAAACCAAAGGTACCCTTTAGGCACACACTGTCTCAAAAAAAAAAAAAGTTGCTTCCTATTTACCCAGTCTCAAGGAGCTACCAGAAGATGTGTTCCTCTAAAACACGGGAGGGGACAAACCTAGAAGGTCCCAGGAAAGGAGAGGAGGGGAGGGGATTCCCAGGATGACGATGACATTTCAAAATAATAGTGCATCCAAAGGAGGGAAAAGGCTCTACCTCAGCGCTGGAAGGCAGAGAAATCCAGGACGGCTGGGCCTTGGAGCTGTCCAAAGGAAGAGATACACTGGGAGGTCACCTGATGTGTGTGAATGTTGACAGACCTTATAATTCTCAATTCTTTTTTTAAAAAAGATTTTATTTATTTATCTTTAGAGGGGAAGGGAAGGAGAGAGGGAGAGAAACATCAATGTGTGCTTGCCTCTTGTGCGTCCCCTGCTGGGAACTGGCCTGCAACCCAGGCATGTGCCCTGACTGGGAATCGAACCGCGATCCTCTAGCTCGCAGGCCCACGCTCAATCCACTGAGCTACACCAGCCAGGGCCTCAATTCTTATTAATAAAGTCATACTCTTAATTATAAGATTAAAAAATGGAGACTTCTTAAATGACCGTAAGTTACGAAGTCGGGAGAATGAGTTAAGATAGATACATAGAAAACCACAGTTATTAATTCCAGGGAAACAGAAAGTTATACAGGAAAGAAAAGGGATCACAGTGTGCTACGTGGCTCTTCTCTTAACCAGGCTTACATAAATGCTAATGTAAACAGTAGACATTGATTTGACAGAAAGTGCTATGTACCTGGAAGGGGGAGTAGAAGGAGAGCTAAAATCTCATTCCGTAATAAATGTTCATAGAAAGAAAAATCAAAAGCTAGTAGCCTAAGTACGATATATGAAACCAAGTAGCTAAAAACTGAACTTAAAGTGAGTGCCTCTCAGGTGAAGGCAGCAGTTAAAGCAAGGAGATATTTTTTGTTACAAGCCTTACAGTACTAATTGCATTTTTAATTTGTGTGCATTCGTTGCTTGGATAATGGTAACGTGAAAGTTGACAACACAGGCATCCTGAATTCTAGCCCTAGTTTCCTCCCACTCATTCAAAGGATCTGAGTTCGTCGCATGTCAGACGATGAGCCGATGATGCCCAGCTCCCCCTTTCCCGAGGTGGGGCGCTACTCAGAGCCCAGTAGGGGTTCAGAGAGCTTCTCTGGATCTCCGAACTCCTGGCACTCGATGTCTACCCCTTCCCCACAATAATTATAATGTTATTCAGTGACTCGGGGGCATATGTATGCAGATCGAGGGAAGCTTTTATTACATTTTCTTTTATACAAGATGATGATAAGATGCCAAGGGTAAGAAGGGAAGTGTCGGGATGTCACCTGCCGGTGTCTATCACCTGTCTGTGTTCTAACTCCAGGGTCTGCTCCTGACAGCTCTTGCATCGGGTATTTTCGGCCTCTCTCCCCAAATCATTGAAAACTTTCTGATGGTTGAGATCGTAACTAATGTGGATTTTGTTGGTTGGTTGGTTGGTTGGTTGGTTGGCCTTATTTTGTTTTGTTTTTGCATTCCCCACCGAGAGTAATGGTGGCTCCATAGCTAACAGCTGAATAAGCAGGGGGAGGCCTGTCCTGTCTAGCCGAGAGGTCCTGCAGTGCATGTGTCCCCAACGGGGACATATTTATTTTAAAAGAATAAAAAGAACAGGATGGCAGCAGGGTATTTTTATCAAAGGGCCCAAGGAACTGCTTGTCTAGTTCTCTGTACCACCTCTGTTTCTATTTTTTGTTGGTTGCTTTGTCCAGTTCCTGGAGACATCACGGGGTTGGGAATCAGAAAACACCAAGACTTTTTAGCTATACTCTGCTGCTAATATGCCGGGGGCCAGGCAGGAGCGTTGAGTCTTGTTGTTTCCCCTATGAGAAGAAAGGATTAAACCAGCTGATTACTGGAGGCCCTGCTAGTGCGTAGGCTGTGGGAGTCAGGACTGTTTACAACACATGGACACACCGGCAGGGCTGCTGGGGGCCCCACGCCGCCCTGCCAAAAGGGAATGGCCTCCATGGCAATGGGGTTGTTAGGTATCGGGAAAGGAGAATAACAGAAAACAGCAGGTGGTACAGGGCCAAGCCAGCAACAGATGTGAAAAGGGAAGTAAAATAATGTACAAGTGAGCTGCAGGTGGAATAATTCATGAAGAGAAGAGCACCTCTGCCCCTTTCACTTCGGGTAACTTTGGTCAGAAGGTGCTGTTTGCCTGCGCAGTTTGTGCAAAGCTGAACAATTCCAGAAAACAGCAACGATATTATTTCCATCAGAGTCACTGATTTTGAAGAGATCACTGGTGTAACTATTTGGGGAAAAGCCAGTGAGCATTTGGTGGGAGGGCTGGGAGGGGTGGAGGCGGGAAGCGGGGAAATCTGGGAAGCCGTTGTGTAATCACCGGCTATGGAGAACGGTGATGGCATCTAGTCTGCCCTGTGTGTGCACACGTTGTCTTCAGGAGAGGACCCCTCCCCTCAACGCTCCTGAGAAATGCTCCTTCTCCCCCCCGCAGCTCCAGAATACAGTTGCCATGTTCTTCGTAACTTCCCCTTCCTGGCAGGGCCACTAATTCGCCAATGCACACCTGCTCTAATTTGATCCCATCGTGGTGTCACACCCACCTGGCTCAGCCGATTGGTCCAAGGATGAATCTGTGACCCGCATCTAGCCAGTTCGTCAGTTTAGTTGGAGGGTATCTCACATTAGAGTTGGGAGAATAAATCCAGGTCCTCTGGCATGTGTTGACGTTGGATGTGAGACAACCTATGGCTGGTAGAGAAAGTCACTCTGAGAGAGAGAAGCCCACAGACAGGAAAACACAGAAAAGCCCGTGGAGAAAAATCACCTAGAAGGAAGAAAAGCCAACTGCAGCATTACTTTTAGAAAATTACTATTGATAGTCTCCTTTGCTTGTTAATGAGTTTAAACTATTGTTATTTGAATGTGCCTTACTCAAATAAACAAGTAAGAGGGACTCACAGAAACGGGCCCAGGCACTCTGGGAGAGTGTACTCCACCGAGTAGCGCTGAGACTGAGGATTTGGCTGTTGGTCTCAAGTGCACTTACCACACTGACAAATTCCTGCCCAAGTGGTCAGAGCAGGTTCAACGCCATGCTGTAATTCGTTCCTTAGTTGGCTTCCTGAGTGACTGAGACTTTTTGTTCTTTTCTCGGAGAGGCCAGGCAAGGGAAGGGGTCTCTCGTGTGGCCCTCTGGAAACTCTTTCTTGAGTTCTGGCATCATGGGCACCTGTGCAGCCAGCAGTGGGGACAACCGTCCCATGAGGTCTCAAGGAAGGCCTGCAGAGTGGTGACTGCCTGACATCCCTTTCACCCACATGGGGACATGCCCTGAGGGAGAACTGATGCTCGTCTTTTGTTCCTCCCATTCACACCCATACTCTTTCCCTCCCAAATTTAGCTGATGCCTTTCCTGTGACTTCAGCTACCATATGTGTTGACAACTCCTAAATATGTGCTTGTGGCTTGGATCTTTCTCCTTAACTCTAGATTCCCGTAGCTAATTGCCTCCTCGTCTCCTATCTTGGAATGTCCCAAACCTTATATGCCTGCAACTGACCTCATTGGCAATGCCTCATAAATCCCTCTCCCACTTTCCCTGTCTCTATAAAGAATAACCATCCACTCAGTTGCCCAAGCCAGAATCCTAAATGTCACTCTTTCTCTTACCACCCACATCCATTTAATCATCAAGCCAGATTGATTCTTGCTGCTTCGAGTCTCCTTATTCCATTCCCTCCTCCCCATCACAGTCTTAGTTCAGGCCCTTTTCATCTCTTGCTTGATGTATTTATCATTCATTCATTCATTCATTCATTCGTTCAGTGTGTAGGGACACGTGGGTAAAAAAGACCAGGATGACCCCTTCCCTCATGAAGGATATTTGAGGGGGCAAAAGCCAATAATTATACAAACAAAAGAATCATGTTTATAATATATTAAAGAGATAGGAGGGACACAGTGTCCTGTTGAAGGAGGTGAGATTAAAACTGAGATCTTCTGGTTGAGAAGGAAGAGTCTCAGGGACAGCCAAGGACAAGCACTCTAGGCAACAGAAACAGAAAATAAAGACAAGGATCCTGAGGTTAAAAACCAACCTTGCGATGTTTGAGAAGTGCTGTGGCCTTTTGAGAGTTCCTTTGAGAAGGCAGTGGGCTGTGATGGCATGGGGAAGTGGGAGGGGCCCTTCTGGACAATGGTGAGAAGCCTGGATTTCATTTTAATCTCTTGAAAGATTTGTATTATATTTTATATAAAGATTTTATTTATTCATCCCTAGAGAAGAGGAAGGGAGGGAGAAAGAGAGGGAGAGAAACATCAATGTGTGGTTGCCTTTCACATGTCCCCTACCGGTGGGGGGAAGGACTTGGCCAATCCAGGCATGTGCCCTAACCAGGAATCGAACCAGCCACCCTGTGGTTCACAGGCTGACACTCAATCCACGGAGCCACACCAGCCAGGGCTAATCTCTTGGAAGATTTTTAAGCAGGCGAATGAGATGTCTTCCTGGGCCTACCCCTCCAACCCTCACTCAATACGGCTTCCAGGTTGATCTTTCTATAACAAAAATCTGACTATGTGTTCCTGTGGTTTTAAAAACTTGTCCAGAGCTCCCATTTGCCTACAGAACAACACCCAAACTTCTCACCCTGGTCTACGTGGCCCTTCGTGATCTTGCCCCACATTTCTCTCCATTTTATTTCTCCCTGTGTCTCCTTATCCTCTTTGCTTGGGCTGAGCAAAGTGACTTCCAGATCCCCTGGTAGATTCTTGCTATTTCACTGCTATGCCTTCACTTGTGATTTGTTTCTTCTGAGCACGGTGTTCTCTACCACAGCATCAAACAGAAATGGACCCATCTGTGTCACCTTTCCTGGTCACTGCCCTCAGCAGAATGGGCCTTTCTCTGCTTTGCGTCCTCACTGTGTACTGGATGGATGTCTAGCATAAGCCCTTTACCACTTCATGGCACTTCTCAGTTCACACGGATCTTTCCCTGGTCACACGTGACCCTTTCTGATTCACATTTACTCCCTATCACTTAGAATTGAGCTCGGAACACTTTATTGTATAAAGAGAAAGGGTTTCCCTCCATTGTGCATATCTGGATTACACATGATCGTTCTGCCACAGGGGTAGGATAGGAGCCCAGGTGCTTAAAACTCAGTACGAATTTTAATAAAAATGTCAGATGAGACTTATAGCAGCTCTACCTGTCTTTGAGCTAGGAGTGTCCCCACCATTAGCTGTATCATCGTGTTGACCCCCATTGGTGAGATGGAATTGGGATTTGAGCAGGTAAAAACATCTGTGGGTAGGTGGGGTGCATTGATTTGAAACCTATCAGCTAGTCAAGCACCCCTGGGCATCTGCCACGTCCCCATTACCCAATGTCTCTGCAGTGAGCGCTCACCAGTAACAGATGGTACAAGGAGACACACAGCTGGTGGACGCAGGACTGCTGGAGACAGAACTCATCACTTTATCATTTCCTGCTAAGTGCTCAGCACTGTGGCGTGTGGGCTGGGAAGCACAAAGAAGTAAATAACTCGTTCTCCAGACTGGAGGAAGGGAGATCATGACTACATCCACAGAAGACACTAATTGACGTTTGCCAATGGGCACACTGACATGCAAGACATAATTAGAAAGTGACCTGGGACTATACAATCAAGTGTTGGCTGGGGTGTTACGGGTGGGAAATGCTGTCGACGTTTTGAGTCTCTTCACCTTGGTGTTGAAGGTCATCAGGTGGCTTCTACCAGCTCGTGTCTGCTTATATGGAGTGGGCCACAAGTGGGGTTGAACTGGAAGAGGGACAGGCAATGACTCTGCTTATTCAGAGTGCTTGGCATTGACTGAGAGATGCACATGGAACCTAGGCCCATCCTGTCTTTTCGGCGGCTGCATCTCAGAAGATCAGACGAAATTGAACTGGACTAGCAAAAAGGCGGCAAAGCATGCTGAGCCCTGGGGAATGTATACGGGACGAGCGCTGTCTGCGTGTCCTGCTGTCCGGGGTCAAGAGAACTGTTGTCACTGATTACCTTTTCATGAGTTCTCACTGGAAAAATTCAGTGGGCCCCTCAGGGCACATGGGCTCCTCGTGAAGAAGACCAAGGGCAGTAAATTTTCTCGCTGGGCAAACAGCTGCAGCCGCAGAGTCCACGCAGAGGCTTTGCCAGGAAGGCTTCATCGCCGGGGCCAGGATCACCACGAACAGGGCCGAGGACAGGGCGGCTGGCGGGAGAGCGGATGCGATGTCATCATTACCAACGTCTGAAGAGAGATTTGAAAACTTCAAAATCAAACCATAAATTGTGATGGCGCTCCCGTCCATAAATCCTAAGTGTGGTGATTTCATTCAGTCTTAAGCAACAAGCAACATGGGGCTTCTCATCGCCGCACTCAATGGAACAAAATTCCAGTTGACTCTCTCTCTCGTTTTCTTAGCTTTCTGTACATTTATTTCTTGGCTCACCAATCTAATTTGATACATAAGACATGTGTTCGGAGCAGGGCCCCATGCAATTCACTGCACATAATAAACTTATACTAAATAAATATCTGGTGCTCGATTGACATATTGAAATTTAGCTTTTTAAGGATAAGCAAGACATTTCATACTGATTAAACATCACCTAATCTGGAGTCCATATTCATGTAGCTCCCACTGCACATGAAACGTCCTTTACAGCTATTTTTAG